>DWAN01000033.1:0-38327 GCA_018230445.1 Heliconius hewitsoni | reverse complement strand
CTGCCTACCCTGCTGTGTGCGGGATACAGCGTGAAGCTGATTTAATTTAATTTTTTTAATAAAACTATGATTGATATTACATCAGTTTTGGGAAGATAACTTCGTCTTTACAATAAAAATAGACAATAATGTATCCTAAAAATTAAACATCAAACCTAAAAGTATTTTACAAAGAAAAAACTCAAACATTTTAAACAAAATGCTTAAAAGGCTTTTAATATGAAACGTAAATTATCATAATCATTTACTTAAACAAACATAAAAAATCAGAGCACACCCACAGAAACAGAACTACCTGTTTTAATGGTCCGAAACAGATTTTAGTACAGATTTGGCGAAAAACATCGGCGAAACCTTAACATTTCTGGCCTGAAACCTCCATGTAATTGCAGCTTACTCTATTTTATTACACCGACAACCGTTGCCCGAGTATAATACCTCCATATAAATGGTCGGTAGTGTCGAAGACGGCGGCTCTGAGGCATTCTTGCTTAAAAGCCTACGTTTACCCTTTAAGGTTAGTTTAGCAAGCGATTTATTGACAATTTTCTGAGCAAATAGGTTCTTGATCAGGGAACCAAGATTTTTACGCTGTATCCCACATGTAGCAAGGTAGGCAGAAGGAAGTATCAAGCCACTCCGCTTCCCACTTTCTGGCGAATTCTGGAGGCCTTGTGTGTTGAGTTGTGGAACTTAAAATCGCTTTGCCCCGATACCTAAGCGAAAAAATAAAAATATTAAATATAGCATTCCCTCGAGTGAAGTTCCGTTTACAGTCACACGTTTGTGCCCCGCCATCATTTCACTATATTTAACTAAACACATGCACTTTTAAATAAAGAAGCACACGAAAAGAGTAATTTGACAATGAAAAATTTTACTCTTTACATTATCGATGAATAAATATATATTTTGTTTAGATTAACGACAGTTACAAAACAGTTTTATTCAACCAAAAACAGAACTTCCAATCTATTTGATGCGTCGTGTAGTTAAAAAAAGCGCTGTAAGTGATAACCTCGTTCTAGAATGTAGAACAAAATAAAAAAAAAAACAGTATCCGAAACCTGCTCTTTGTACTTGTTTCATTCAATTTTCGTTAAAAAAAAGATAAAAGGAATGCCATAGCTGAAAGTGCACGGTGAACCAAAAATGAAATTTAAATGTTTTAGCATCATAGCCCTTATCCAACTTGTAATAAGACCGAAACCTCCAATTTAGGTATGGCTTCAGGAATGAGCGTTTCTTGTGGTTCCAATTCTTAGCTTTTGTATGAGGTTGTAGTTTATACGGTTCTAAAATCTAAGTTAATTGGAATCTTTTAAACTTTAGTCTGGCAATAAAGGGGAGGCCTCGCCAGACACTGGTACGGATTTGTACTGAGCCCTGAGATACATCCACTTTAAGAACAGGCTTAGGCGGAACTTCGCTTCCCTAATTAAGGTATAAACCATATTCTTAAAGACCACACTTCCCTCCTAACTAATCTATACTAATTGGTACTGTTACTTTGTTTTTGCCTATCATTTTATTTTATTAGAGATTGTTTTATATCATTCAAAAGAGAAACGGCTACACTTAGAAGGAGATGATTGTCACAGCGTGTTTTAAATATCTTTTAGAGGTTTAAAGTAGATTCATTTATTCTTACAGCGTATACAAATAACTGATACAGAATGGTTCGACAAACGTTTATTTATTCGAATTTCGGTCTGCAATAACTGCCTCTTGTATTATTCATCGTCCAATTATAGTAAAAGGAGTTTTCTGTTTCTTCCGGCGCACTTCGCAGGGGTCGCTTCAAGTAGGCTTGTTTAGTTCGACAATTGCTTCTACCTTTATTTTCATTACTTAATACGAGATCAAACGTGAATTTATTTCTAAAGACTATCCTATTATGTGGGACCTTTTCGATGGTCTTGTCTTGGTTTTTGTGTATTTCGTTAATTTATTTTAAGCTATTATATTGTTGTTAAAGATCTATTCTTCTATTAAATTAATCTGTCAATGGATGAGGTTAGAATTATTGGTCAAAATATCTATTTAGTTCCAGGAAGCGTGGAAGCAATTATATAAATGTATTTCCTTCTTTCCTTTTCATAGTAAAGAACTCCAACCATGGTATTAATGCCATGCCCACTGTGCCACGATGGCCTGAATACTATTATTTTTGGATTTTCCATGATGTATCTAACTAAGTTCATTATACCTGCTAAGTTGAAGTTCTAATACTTATAGATTTAAATCTCGTTTTGGGGCTAAATTAGTTCAACGTCGAAAATATATATTATATATATATAGCCAGAAAACGAAAAATACAGTGTTCAACTTCATATTTATCTTCGAGTTCTCACTGATTACCCTGCTACGTGGGAAAAATTGATAGAAGATTGCATTCCGTAATTAATAAAAAAAATGTAAAAATGATACATCGTCCTGTACACACCGACTAACACTCTAACATCAACTCTACATACAAAAGCGCCTGCCGTAGTTGCATTGCTATTGATTCATTCGGTAGCTATTTTAACGCTGCAGGCGTTGCGGCAACGGCAGCGAACGCGCCGTATAATTATGTTTTTGTTTATTTTATAAATGACTAGCTTGTTAACCGCGGGTGTAGCTCGGGAGATTAGGTGGAATTAAGTCTTATTGTTGTATTGTTTTTAGTATAACTCTTATCATTTGTGAGAAGATTTTTTGGACTTGAGGTAATACATCTGTTTTAATATTTGAAAGTGCTATATGAATTTCTGAATTGAAAAAATAAGACAAAATTTTAGAACTAAGCGAATTTAATTTGAATAGTTTTCAATATGAATTTAAATAAAGATTTTATTTCCTCGAGTGGGCATCGAACCCACAGCCAGCCGCGTTTACAGTCACAAACATGCCTGCATACTAGTATAATTTTAAACTCCTCACAAGCCAAAAGAATTACATTCATTACACGATCAAAAAACCAACAATTTGCGTTACTACAAAATAAATGTCGAATAAAGTGGTCTCTACTCCGACTCCGTACCGGGGCAAAGAATAATCATGAAGAAATGTTATGTATTTCGCTAAATCTCGGATGACGGCCCCGGATTATTATTATATCTTTTACCCCGATTGCTGTAGTAGAAATAATAGGTTGCGTATTTCTTCTCCCCAGCGAGTCCGTTGAGCGATTGAGGCTCGTTCCGTTGAGTTTTTCTTTTTTTTATGAGAGAGCACGGTAAATCTTCGTAGTTAAGTTTAAACGACTATAGATATATTTTATATTTTTCTATGTACCTTTCTTTATTCATATTTTGGATGTCGTTGTATCGCGTCGGCGGTCATCACTTATGGCTGGACATATTGGATTTTTTTACCGTTGAATGTTTCGGTTTAGTAATTTTTTTAACGGTCTGTTGATTTTGTTTATTTATGAACGTTGGTAGGTATATTTTTTCATTATCGTGTCTTCTGTTCAAGCGAATTCATTCACTTAAGTGAGTAACGAAGTGAATATTAGTAGATTAAGAGAATTAAGGTTTAGCTATGTGTTAGTTATTGGAAACTTGTTAAACTTTTGTTTAACTTATATCAAGACTCTCCGTTCTCCATTTTACACCGCCATCAAAATATGTGCGGGTTGAGTGAAGATACTCAACGCCCCGTTTAATAATTTTGAAAACGCAATAGCTAAATAGTACTTTAACTCTGCTTGAATAACAAATATATTATAATGTTTTAAATTGCATATAAATTTAATTATTTTATCGAAATTTATGAATTCAAATAGTCATTAAACATATTTGATTGCATTAATTTCTAAAATGTTCTAAAATCCCACAAAATTTCATCGAAATGAAGCAATATATGGTCAATATAATAGCTACTTGACGCTTATAACATATTCACATTATAAATTAATGAACATATCAATAATAAAATTATATTAATATTTAGACGTACTTGAAATATTATTAATAACTGGTATAGCTTCCATGAATTAATTTATCATTATTAAATATTATAGTTAATCATTACCAGAATCAGGTCGAGAGCCAGGATCATAAGCGTGCGACTGTAATCGCGACAGGCTGTGGTTTCGATGGTTTCGCCACCTTACAGTCAAAAACTGAATTAAGCCTGAATAATTAGGCGGAAAGTAGGAAACAAAGCGTTTAAAAAACAACCTTTAAACTCACTTATATTTCACTATACTTCCAACAGAAGGCCAATACTAAATAATAGCACTCATCGAGTTAATCCCATTTAAAAGATCACCTCCACTCTGTACACCTTCACAAAAAAACTAGCATTGAATGACATTAGCCGCTTAGTTTCTCTTGCCTCATTAATTTCCATCTTTCTCCGGCACATAATTTATCCTCGAACGCTCCCATACTTGATAAGGGTTCCTTTACACTTTTTATTAAATCTGAACCAAGTCGCTCGAGTGTCGACAACTGATAGCGCCTGTTTATTTATAAAACAACGGTTTTTCCGCTCTTTCCCACCATTTTTTTTCCACTCTATTGTACTGTACGCCTCGTTTTTTATTACACGCCTAAAGTTTATTTTAATTTAATTTAATTTAAACGCTAAGATGCCGCCAGCCTTAATGTCGAATTCACAAATGCTTTACGCTACAAGTGGTCCTCGGGATTCTTTTATTTACTAGAAGATAAATGTACTGAAAGGGGCAGTTGTGTGTGTTTTATTTTAATGCTTACCCCAGTTGGTTAAGCAGGGATGTTGTTAAGATTACCTTGAGTGGTCTTTTTATGGCTTTATTACATTTTTGGAGCTTACTTTTAAAGAAAATTCAAAAAATTATACGTCACTAGCAGCCCACACGTGGCTTCATCCGCATAAACTTATTGTTAAACTTTACAAAATTGTACAAAATCTATACAAAACTTGTACTTTCCACTGAATTCGCGTGTTGAGTGGAGGAACGAGAAATTGATCCCACAACCTGTCGCGTTTATAGTCACAAGCTTGTGCCTCTATTTTTGTTCCTTTTTATTTTAGCTTCACGCTGTCACGCACACAGCAGGGTAGAGGGAACCTAGTGTTAAGACACACAGCACACCACCGCCGAGTTCTCGAGACATTGTGTGTTGAGTGGCGGAACTCAACGCCGCGCTTTGCCTCGATATTATTGTTATGTTCATCTAAATGCGTTCAGTGGTTTTTATGTGAAAACGGAACAAACTATCTTACAACTTTCACATATATAATATTAATAGGATAGGATAGAATTTTTTTTTAACTTTATCCTACCTAAACCTATTAGGGCTGACCATTAACGTCCTATAATGTAAAGCAGTAAGCAGTGGCCAAACAGCGGAGATTCGAGAGCTCTCTTCTTGTTATTCTATGCAAATGTCCCTTCATTGAAAGTGTAAAGGTGTGTTTAGAAAGTTCATCAGGTAGCCTTGTGGGGCCTTGATTATTCGTCCTTTGGTTCTAAATGGTCTAATGAAGAATTAATTTGTGGTGGAACGGAAATTTGGTGATATACCCTTGCTATAATTTTGTATTGTATTTTGGGTTTTAGGTATCCTGCTCATAGTAGAGTAGGTAGAGGGAATTAAAAACCTAGTGTTAAAACACGCTGTTTCCATTAGAACATTTTCAGTTCTTTAGCGGAACACGCTAAACTCTAAAGGCATTGCATGTTGAGTTGCGAAACTCAACGCCGCGCTTTGACTTATTACAAGAGCAAAGAAATATTAAATATTTCATGTTTTCGTGTGAAATTTGAACCCACAACCTGTCGTGTTTGCGACTGTAAACACGCCCCTGCGGTACGACTGGCCTGGACTGGCCTGCGCTACGACTGGCCTGGCCTGTATTTATAATAATAAACGCTTACAAAGAAAAGAAATTTGAACACTCATTTTGAATCTTTATTATAAATTTTTCTCAAAGAATTTAATTGAATAAAAAACCCATTTTGTGAATGCACCTTTTTACCAATTCGGGAGATGCAACTTTTTATACAAACAAACTTAAGTTATTCAAGTGCGCCTTTGCATAGAAACTTGTATAGAAACGGTTAAATGCAGACGTTAGGTACGCTATTTCCATGGACCCGCCCACCTGAATTTGTATTTTTAACCGGCAAAGTTAAAAAGTAACCATATACGTTCAGTATATAAGGGCAATACCACCCCTATTCTTTGTGTCATAATATTACTTTTGAAGGTAACGGTGGGTACATCTGAATGCAACTCGACGATTAAGGTTTTCATTTCGCTTGCACTGCGACCAATTTCCGCAATCCAGTGGAATTAAAATTGCTGAGATGATCGCAGGAGTGTAGTGGTGTTGTAATATGTTGTTATACGTCAGTCGCTCTCAGATTTGCCAGTTTAGATTTAATTGTGATTAAAAAATAAAGAATATTAATTAAAATATCGTAACTGGGTCAAAAAATATCTACATAGTTAAAATTATAAATTATTTTTATTCTATTCTATGACAGATTGATTTTTTGTCGTTGTATAACATCTCACAGTGAAAAGTTTCATCTATTTTTATTTTCCTGGGCATACCCGCAGTTATTTGGATAAAGTTGTTCGATAGGCAACGTTCCTATGTAAAGTTAGTTCGACAATGTAGAAACTTACCTCACAGTGTCTCTGGCGGACCGCCAATAGCTTCATCCAATGCTTCATCCACCTTCAGTAAATCAGCTCCACAAACAAACAAGGGGTGATTAAAGCTCCACATCAATTTTTAGGTCCACCCTGCCTCCTTTTCGCACCCTGTTTTTTTTTTTTGTCGCCGTAACGAACCATTTGACAAACATTTCCTTTTCCCATTTCCTTGAGACTATTTCTTTAGTAATAAAGTGGGCTATTAAAGTAGGCCTACGTCGTAAACAATTAAGATAGGAAAGAAATTTGTTCGTGTTTTCTTCTCCGGCCAAAATTGAGTTGGTAGACTAATCTTCTGTGTAATTAACTTGGTACTAATAGACTTAAACGGTGTGTGTCATGTTTTCATTATTTTTTATCTTTTTTTCTTTATATCGAAACAAATGTTTTAATGATAACTTAAGGAAGAATATAGACTATGAGGGCATAGAATACTGACTAAAAACTAAAAAAAGACTACAGTCTTTTGTTATGTTGACGAGAGAAAAAATAAGAATCGTTTTTAAAGTTTCATTTGCGTTGTTCAATAAGAAAATAACTAATGATACTTTTCACTTAAGCATAATAATAAATAAAAAAAAAACAAACTTTTTTGTAAAACAGCGAACAATATAGCAGAAGCCGAGAATCTAAATGAAAAAAAAAATCAGAACTCATAAAATAAAGCTAAGGAAGAAGTCCCGGACTCGTATTGTCTTGGGACTCGCATGAATTTAATCAGCTTGAACAAGGTGTAGAATAAAACATTCCTTGGGAACAAAGTGGATTGAGCCGGACTTACAGTCGATTTTTGTTGAAATGCGGTGACTGTGTCGGTTTAAATTCACTCTTCGTTTCTATACTGTGTTAGAAATCAATGCTGTGGATTTACTTTGTTACGTTTATAAGAAGTTTAGTTAAATGAATGGGGTGTGTTTAGAATTTGTAATGAGCGCTCTTTTATTTTCAGTCTCATACTATGTGCCTATCCTAGTGAGAAGGATGCTTGGATGGTGGAACTCAACGCCACATTTATATGAACTGGAGAACAAGTTAGAAGATAAAGATATTTTATATGTAATCATTTTCCAAGTGTGTATCGAGCTTATAATTCTTTTTTGAGTGATTTTTGTACATAATAAGTTGCATTATAAAAATATACTAAATATATTTACAATTAATGTTCAATTCAAGCGAAGAAAAAGCTACACTAACACAAAGAAAAATCACAGATACAACGAAAATTCAGGGAAA
Source organism: Heliconius hewitsoni (assembly GCA_018230445.1). NCBI lineage: Eukaryota > Metazoa > Arthropoda > Insecta > Lepidoptera > Nymphalidae > Heliconius > Heliconius hewitsoni. Next base: position 30,450 of record DWAN01000033.1, on the reverse strand, counting down.
AATATCGAAAAGCTTAATGAAATTTTAATATCACGTCCACATTCGCATTTCCAATTTATGGTACGTACATGTACACGTATATTTCATATCGCTTGAACGAAATTACACAATACAACAATCAAATATAATCGACGTCGCGTTCCAGGTTAATGTGACGCCGGTAAAGAATATAAAGCGCGTATTATATATATAAAAAAAACCCGGCCAAGTGCGACTCGGACTGGACTACTAAAGGTTCCATATCATTTTCATAACCATGAATAAACGCGAAGAGTGTTAGGTTAGCGTTGACTCAGAACATTTTTTTCTACGATGCAAAGGACTTACACTAGCGCTTTATATCTTCACAAAATATTGAGAAAAATAGTCTCAACAAGTGAACCTATAAAGGTGCCGTTTTTGCTTTTAAGTCACGGAACCCTAAAAAATGGTTTAAAATTTCGATTTATGCGAGACGATTCAAGGCACATTTAAAATTGGCTAAGCGATGTTGATTCGACATCGCATAGATTGTTCTAACGAGTGAATAATTACAAAATGATGGCTATTACGAATGCAAAAATGTAGACCCCTGACGCATTTATAATGCCCGGTACTTCGGCCCCAGCGCTACGGGCACGGGCGCGGGCGCGGGTAGCTTGACTATCGATTGTTTTGATGGGACGAAAGGTTAATGGATATAAATAAGTGAGTTCCGTTTAAAGTATGTCTGGATTGGGATTTTAGATTTATTAATTACGATTTTTTTAATAAATCTTCAACTAATTCGATGGAAAATGGAAAACAGTGTCGTCTTATTATATACTAGTATTGTCTTAATAGTTAAATGTATCTGATGAATTGAAAAAGATCAATTTCTTTATCTAAGTATTACATATATTTTAAAGTAACAAACTCTTAAAAGTAGTTAATACGTGCATTAAAAGAAAAAAAACAGTTACAATTTCACATTTTATAAGTACAGTATAATATAAGTATATATCCACACGCCGTTCTTAAACCCAGACCAAACAGTGCTGTAATGACTGGACAAACAGACATCTGCATACAGAGTACTCTCGACCTCACTGTGACTCACTTTGTTGGCACGAAAAATGAACCAGAATTAATTCAACTCCTTTGTTCCTTTTATCGATATAATAGATTCAAATCATTCTCTAAAAGTATATGCATATATGCATATTACGTTTTTATATATATAATGGCAAGTGAGACATTACTTTTTTATTGTATTTAGAAAAGTTGGAAGAATTTCTTCTTTAAGATGTAGAATATATGTTTGTTTTCACCAAATTATATTTAATTTTTGGACACATGTGCTGAGCTTTTCGAACGAAATTATGAAAGAAATAAATAGGTGTGTGTATACAGTGGAAGAGGCGAGACCGTAGCGTTTGGTGCTCCGTTCTCTCTGACTATCCCGCTAGGGAACAGCGTGAAGTTAAGTTAAGTAAGTTAAGCTAAATGGTGAGCTCTTAACTGTCGCTTCACTTGCATGGTAAATTAAAAATAACTAAGAATTGTATATTATATTGGAGCATTTAACGTGATTTAAACATTTAATACAACCTATCTCTATAAATGAACAATGAAATACAAAAGGGAACTTCAAATTTTAATTAATCCAAGATTAGATTTATAAAATTAGTAATAAAAGTATAAATTAAAGTATAGATTATTAGATGAAAAATAAATATTTTACGGATAGGCAGAAGAACCACCAAAGGGAAAGGAAAAAGAAAATATTAATTATTTCATTTCCTCTTGTGGGAATCGAACTCATACTGTCACGTTTACAGTCGCACTCTTTTGTCCCTGGGCCACGACTCGCTTCCAAAATACATTGATTTTCTAAGTCTGGTAACGATAATATAATAATAATTCAAAATTAAAACTGGATAGAGAGATACTCATTGCCTGGATGGATGGATTATTAGACATTTAACATTATAAATAACTAACTGTTAACATTAGTAATTTTCTAAAAACTACAAAAGGCTAAAAAATATATGGTTATTGAGTAACACAAATAAAAGCAAGTACGCGAGGGCGCCTTGGGTTGTGTAAGCAAATCATTATGTACGGGGTTAGAGTGTATAAACACAATAATTAAGAGATTCCACTGAGAAGCAACAGAAAACAAAGCGGCTCCAGACAAACATACAACAATAACTTAATTAAAACTGCGACGTTTTGTACGTTAATATATGCATTTAGCTTTTTATTGGTACAAAATTAGCGGCTTTTGGACGGTTTGTAAAAAGAACTCTTTTGTTGAATTTGATGTGTTTATTGTTTTAGTTATACTTATGGTCAAATGTCGTCTTGATTTTCGGCCTGTGTTATTGTAGTTCTTTTGTTTTTTATTACTTTCAAGTTAAAATTAATAAAAAAAAAAATCTTGCCTTACCAGGTTGTCAGACGGTTGTAACCTAGCCTTAACCGAATGTTTCTCACATGGCGGAGCTTAACTTCCTAGAGCGAAGAAATGAAAACAATTTAAAACATCAGTCCCCCGAGTTAACATCGAACCCGTCACTATCGCGCTTAAAGTGTATAATGTGCTACTGCACACCGAAAGCTTCTAACGAATATATCGTGTACAATTCGGTTAAAGTGAATTTTTGAACCAGACGTTTCGAACACTTTATATCACTTCACTTTACAATAGCCCGTCGCCATGTACTGTAAAGTGTTCGAAACGTCAGGATCAAAAAAGTCGTTTTGTAATTAAATTATACGCCATGGATAGTACCCGTTGAAACTAGTTTTATTTAATATGAAGTTTTGGAAAACTCTAAAAGGTATATATTAACGAAATAATACATTATTCAATATATGTTCAATTATTAATGTATTTGCAAGTAAGCGACTGTAAACGCGACGGTTGTGGGTTCGATTCCAACTTGGTAGAGTTAAAAATTTTAAATTTTCATTTCGTCCTTTTAGTTTCGTCATCGTCTTGATTGGTCGCTCTGATAATGAGCCAATGCGGGGCGTTGAGTTCCGCCACTCAACCCGCAATGCCTTCAGAATACGGGCAGTGGGGAATGGAAGTGTTTTAATGGAAACGGAGTGTCTTAACACTGAGTTTTTAGGTTCCCTCAGCCTACACTGCTACGTCCCGAATATAAATATAAACTAAAAAATAACTTATGTTATTTTTTACAATGTATTAGTAATTTTCACGTTAATTTCGAAAACACCTTACCGACACTAAAAACCCCAACAACAAAAACTTGTTAAGCCTATTTAGTCTTTAATCAAAGTTTCCAACATTTTTTTTCTCAAAATTTATGCATCCACGTGTTTACTTGCCTAATTATTACCTGCACGGTGCAAGGGGACTTGATTTATGCGGAGTTCAGAGATAATTTTATGCGAGGAGCCGACCCGCCATTCAACGAAACCGGAGGCTAATTACCCTTTGTTATTTTATGTTAATAAATTTCATCCCGATTACTGGAGAACATTTAGTCGGCTTGGTTGCTTGGCCCCTTTTTCTATTTTGACAAGATTTCTTCACGCTGTAACCCGCATTTAGCGAAGCGCAGGTAGCTAGTGTTTAGATACTCTGTTCCCCACACTCGCCAGTACTCTCTAGGTATCACATGTTGAGTGTTGGAATTCAACGCCGCGCTTTGTAATAAATGAAAAATGAAAATATTAAACAATTAATTCTGAACCCTTGCGCGTCCTAAACGCGCTCTTACTTTTATATCAAATTATAGACTTCCTTATCTTCGATATTGAGAATATAATTTGATTTGGATGTTAGGTAAGTCCTTGCAACATTTACTACCAACGGTGGAGGAAAATTGAAAATAAGCAGCAAAATTTACTTTTAAAACTTCATAGATCAAAGGTGACGCTCTGCGTTCTTGTTTTAACCTGTGACCGAACTGTTTGTTGATATATCTAGAAAAAAATAAAAATCTATTATATTGTATTAAAATTTTATACGCTAATTACGTTTCATAGTATCTACAATAAAATCGTGGTGGCCCTGTGGGAAAGCCTCTAACTGTGTGTAATTGTGGGATTGATCAGAGGAGTGACTATATTAAAATAATTATAACTTACCCCTTCTATACGATAAACAATACTGGACGCAATGTCTCGGAAAACGGGCAGAAAGTAGTGAACGGAAAGTAGTATATTAACACTATGTTTACCATAAAAATTTTCCTTAGCCTTATATTCAAATACCCTTTTCTCCGTAAGTTTATATACAGACCAGCTAGCTTCGCCCATTTTTCTTTATCGATTGTCAGCATCAGTCGATTCGCTCGGCAAGAGATGCCCACATAGATATGTAAATGTTTTCAATAAGGGGTGAGGTACGACTCGTGACGTACGGGGATGTATGGCGTGAATATTCGTTATATTGTATAAATTGTAGGCTACGGCTGCGCTCTGCCATCTTCTGAACGAATAACGAATGGTAGAGTGTGTTTGTTGAATGAACTGAGGTAACTATTATGAAATCAGTTTGTTTATTAATGAATGAAGTTATATAAGTGTTAAAGTGGTATATATAAAGTGTCAGTTTGTGTTTTGGTCCGTAGTGTCAGTTAAATAAATAACAAACACGCATCAAATAGTTGAAATGTTCATAATAATGTGTTGGTGGCGTTGAGCTCCGTCGCTCAACGTCTTAAAAAATTGGGCGAAAAGTGAGGCGTGGAGTTTTTTAACATTAGGTCCTTACTTATGGTAATCTTAAAATAAGATTCATGATATTATTGTTATTATATCAGTTGAACACTAATTTGTACCTATGAAAACGATGCAATTTTTAATGTCGATTACCAAAAAGAAAAGACCATTTAACCTAATATTTTTATTTCTCCTAAACAATAACACAAAAAGTATGAAAGAAAACAAAATAATATCAAATGAAAAATAGAAGCTACAATTTAGTTTAACACCACATTTAATTTTAAAGTGAAACAAATGTTAGAACAGGTCGCTAACTCGTATGTTTATAATAATAGCCGCGCCACGCCCCCGCCATGTGTCGCCCTACGCTAGCGAGCGCACGTACGCGAGTGCAACTTAACACAATTGTTAGATCAAAATAATAAATTATTTATAAATGCTTTGTTTAACTCCGTGAATTGCCCTTTCCGACTATTATTTTATTTGTTTTGTAGCTTCACGCTCTAACCCGTATATAGCAGGCAGAGGGAATCTGTTGTTAAGACACTCTGTTCTTTATTTTACGCTGAATTATTGCTACAGCGTGTTGAGTGGCGGAACTCAACGCCACGCTTTGTCTTATCATCAAAGCGAGAAAATAAAAATATTCAATAATTCACTCACCTGAATGAGTGTTGAACCTACAACCGTCACCCTTACAGTCAGAGTCACGCGCTGTGCCTCGAAGGCCTAAATTGTTAGATCAGAATAATAAATAATTTTTAAACGCTTTGTTTAACTCCTTTTATATGTCCACCATTTTTGCCATCCTCCGCCATTATTCTATTCGTTTATGTTTTAATTAATTTCAAAATGTTTGTTTTTATACAGCTAGAGCGCCGGATTGGTAAGTTGTATTGTTTATCATTTTAGATTTGTATATTTTTTTGTGTTATGTTCTTTTCAAGTGGTTTTCACTAAATATTAAATACTACAATATTTTGAATTTTATATATTTTGCATTGTAAAACTTTTCTTTTTACACTTATAAACTTATATACAAACAAAAATTACGCAAATTTAATCGCCCCAATATAATATCAGCACCGTAAGCAACTTCCAAATCTGACAATACTTTATTTAGAAGTTCATTCTCCAATATCAATATCCAGTAAGAATCGCTTTGAGCAAGCAGACGGTAGGTTCCATGTTGATCTTGTAAGTTTTGAATGGGTCCAATTTAGGTCAATTTCTTTACGGGGGCCTCCAGACGCATCCTCGCCCGGATTTGGCGGGAGGAACTTTTATTGACAAGCTATCCGGGGTCTTTAGGACATTTTCGGTACGTATACTTTGATAATGCTTACAAATTAACTCCAGTTTTAAATTTCATCTTTTAGGAGTAAAAAATATTTGAACTTTTAAAATAATTAGCTAGAATGACGACACAAGGGTACGAGTGTGCGACTGTGAGCGCGACTGGTCGTGGGTTCGATTTCCACTAGAATATATATTATATAAAATGTATTAAATATAAAATATTTTCTTTCCTGGCTCTAGTAACGAGACAAAGCTCAGCGTTGACTGCTGCCACTCAATACACAATGCCTCCAGAATTTGGCAGAAAGAGTGTTTAAGCACTAGGCTCCCAGGTTTCTTCTGCGTACCCTCCTATGTGTGGGATATCGTGTGAAGCAAAAAAATATAAGAATAATTTTTGTTACTTTAAATATAGCACGTAATGTAAAATATAAAACCTTATTACATAAGATATAAATTTTCGTACACACGCAAAATCATCCACTTAGCTGGTACGTGTAAACAGATGAGCTCATAAACTACGCATACAAGCCCCTCACACTTTATAACGTGATTACAGCACGTACTCTGATTCCTAAACAAATATACAACCTTATCACTGCGTCTTCAGTTTAAAATGGCGCCCGAAGTGGGACCTCTTCACATCTACCCGCACTGTGGTTATATTTTTGTATTTTTTTTGTATATTTTTAATTCACAAAGTCACTAAAAAAAATAAGTGTCTACGCGATTTATTTATTTTATAGATGCTCAGCGGCGATATTAAGGAAAGACTGTAACTTTTTTCTCGGACTTTTTAGACATGTAAAAGGGGAAAGTTTGAAATTAGTAGAGCAAAGTGGTCTAAAAATGTTTCTTTGAATACAGAAGTAGTTTAAAAATTATATAAAAGGCCCGCGACTAATTAGCGACTGTATACATTTCATTTCTGCCAGCCATATTTTTCTCTGTTTATTTATGTCTTTGTTGATACTCAGTGCGCGTCGTACTTGAATGACGCCCAACCGGGACCGCTTTAATAAGGGTCGTTTCGCACTGTTTGTACTGATGCTGGAAATCTCTTAATTTCGCGCCCGCCTCGTCCATAAGCTCCGTAAATAGTTCTCCGTGCCTTTAACGCTTCAAACAGAAAGATGAAAATTGTGAGAGACTTTGTGGGTACGTTTGACAAGCTTTTACCGATCTATTCGACATTTTTTCATTGTAATTTTCTCTTATTTTATAAAAAAGAGTAAAATGTAAGATATTTGTGTAAAACATTTTTGGTACTCAATAAAATTCTGCAATCCACATTCCAGCATGTAGTTGCCCTTTAATTTTTTTTTACATAGTAGGAGAGATGTTGAGCCATATATTCTATTGGTTTTCGATTCCGGTTTATACTATTGATTATATAAATTTTAATTCTATTAGATTTTAACTTTATTTTATTTTTATTAGTATAATAGAAAATATACTTTATTATTCAATAAACGGAACAGCTGGAGGTCGTACAGACTTTGTAATTGGTTGTGGCAGGTTACACGTTTATCATTTGATATGAGGTTATAGCGTCTCCTTGATGACTCGGGACGGGCTACGAACGTGTATAGTGCTCGAGGTAACTATTTAATCTACCCTCGTTACGGTTATGAAATACTGCGGCTTGTAGGTGATACCCGTGCCAGTGCCTTGGCGACTGTATAATCAGGTATACTATGCGAAGAACTTAGGTGGTGAGGCGAGCAACAAATTACTGAAAAGTGACTCTAAATTTATATTAAAATATCTATATAACTTTATGTAACCTACATTTATGTAAACTTTACACTATACATTTATTTCATATTCTATTATAATTGTCTCGAAAAAGTTTTTTTTAATTTAAAATGTTAACTAGAAAAACATTAAACTCAACGGTAAATTCTTATAAATTTATGGCTTTTAAAACCAAAGCGTTACGATCAATCCCCTCAAGTATATAATATTATTTGAAACTTTAAGTGGCATTAAAAGAGCGAAGTTATCTTTCGATTCAAAATCGCATTCACGGATAATTGCTGGTACTCGAATAGAATAAACTTTATGAAGTCGACTCTGTAGAATTTACCTGATAAGTGAAAAAAAAAACGATATCTCTTTAAATCTCTTCCAATCTTAAGATCCATCTCGCCTTTCATAGCTGTCAATTTATGTAAAAAACGAAAGTTTTGCAAGGATTACTTTGGCTTTCGAGTTTTAAAGAAAATGGAATCCAATTATTCTGGACGTTTCGGACGTTTTAACATTGTCTTAGTTAACTAAATTTATTTAGACCTAGTATCGGCTGAAAGATGAAAATTGAAAACACTCTTTCATTTTAATGAAAACGGAAATTCTCAAAGCATTATATATAATTACGTTCTTTTTTTCTTTGATGGCCATCTTGATTAATTACTGATGACATTTATAACGCAATGGAAACTGATTAAATGAATATAAAATGTTATTACTCTATTTATATTGAGAAGTAAATTGGATGCCATATACCGTAATGTATTATATTTGCCTTTATATGTCTATTTTGATAGATGCAATATCCGTTTTCAACATAATGTTTACAATTTACATATACTTCAATAGATTTCTTTATAGAAACAATGATTTGTTTTTAAAATTAGGATAAGTAATTCAACTAAACTGAGACACATTATCATATTCAGAATTTAATACAGTATTTTCTGACAAAATAGATTAATTAAATCCAGCTCTCCACAAACTATAAAGCTTAGTCACTTCCACAGAGTATATCAATCTAGGCTTGGTAGTGGTGTTCGCTATAAGCAAATGAATTGATTGCGGTCGATCACAATTTACGGCTTTGTCTGGGTTAAGGGGTTGGATGAGTTTGTCAATCTGGTAACAAATGGCAAAGGTCGGGACCCTGGAGGCCAGCCAACTATGCGCCAAGAAGACGACTCGGCGCCGTAATTAGTATACCTGTCATACACAGAAGTACGAAATGTTGTTGTTATTTTATCCCGTTGTTACAAAACTACCTTAACCTGTCAACGTTTCTAACTTATTAATATTGTTTATTAGTATTATCTTTGTTCTGATTATATAACATCATCGCAGAAAAGTTAATATTTAATACAGTATTAAATTACTAGGATTCACTGAAAACTTAGATCTTTTTGATATAGAATTACATCAGCAGGAAGAAATAAATATCAAGCTAACAAAAACTGCCATTTAAAGGCAAAGTGTAATTACCGGAAAAAGGTCAGTTTTATTCATACGTCCCAGCGCCGCAAAGACAGGAGTCTAATCTAGTTACCTCATAAAAAGGACCCTCACGGAGGCATGTTATTAAACGAAATAACTTTATAGTTTCCATAAAATATAAGCCCAACAAGCGCTGATATACGTCCCGGTAGATTGTTAAAACAGCCCCCGGAGCTGGTCCCCGGGCACTAGAAAATTTTCTCTTAATAACGCAAAAGGCCTTCGAGAGTCCAATTATAAAAACAGTGGATTCGTGGAACGGCACTATCGTTTTTTAAAGTGGGTACCGAGGAGCGGTGAGGTTCTCCAGATTCGTCGTGGTCAGCATTTAGATATCTGCTTAGTATTTGAATGTGTTGTATAAAATTTGAATAAAACTAATTAAGGCTAAGACTTTAACTATACTAACTGTTTTGTTCATTATAGTTAAGTGTATATTTGAAATTGTACAATATTTATATATTTAAAATAACTTTGATACTTATGTAGGTATATGAAGGTAGATATATGAAGCCGTCATGGTGCAAGGTCCCAACACAGTGACTGTAGCGCGACGGTTGTGGGTTCGATCGTTACGTTGTTCGTTGACCGTTGAATTATTATTTATTAATATTTTCATTTCTTCACTCTGACACCAGGGCAAAACTACTGTGCTGTGTGCGGCATAAATAATTCATTAAACTATTACTTTAATTAAATTATCTAATATAAAAAAAAAATTAAATCTCATTTGTGTGCCAAAAGTAGAAACTACCTACACACAAACAGAAAGCCTAGCATTAATACTGTAACTACAGCAAATTTTATCAGCAAAGCTGCAAGGTAACGGGAACGGGAATTCGGACCCGATAATTCCTTTAACGGTGTCGACACAAAGCGGCGCCCTTCGGATTTGGTACTTCGCTTAATGACGTTTTTGTCTGCCCTCCTCTCGGTAAGCTTGTATTTTGCCAAAATATTGATTCTCGAATCGAAGGACGAATATATTGTTCATTAATATTTGATCAATGCCGAGACTTGGGCCGATGAGATTATTAAATGTAATTCAATAATATTATTAAAGGATATATGTATAGCTTTGTATTTCCTTTCTTCGGGAAAAATAGAATTATTGGATTTTACGATATTATTCCTTCTTCTTGTATGCCCACGCGTCTGTTAGGTTTTGCTAATGACCACATATTTTAAGGGACATCGCTTCCTATGTTTACTTAAAGCCGAACTCCATTATGGTGCAGTTGGTATATAGATTTACAAAACAATCTATTACATTGTTTTGTAAATCTATATACCAACTGCACCATAATGGAGTTATACAAAATATAACATTAGTAGGCAGAGAAACCTAGTGTTGAAACACTCTTTCCCATTTTCTGCTGCATTTTTCGAAGCATTGCGTATTGAGTGGAATTAAACGCTGTGCTTTTGCCTTGGTGCCAGAGCGAAAAAATGAAAATAGTATAAAATAATAATTTATTTATATTTCTTTTACAATGTGAATATAACAAAATTGAAATTGCCCCTTTTTCCATTACAAACAAGTAATAAGTCGTCTCTTTAAGCAAATATACAATACATGAGTATACTTGTACATGTCATACAGACAAGATTTAAAAGAACAAAGGAAGAATATTTCACAACCACTGCCACAATAATCTTGCCAAGCAAAGTGGCTTCTTTCGATTATATGCGGCGGAGTAACGTAGCCTTTGCGGAATTAATACCGAGTTTCCTTGGGCAAGGAAAAAGAGAATAATATGAAGGAAGTAGAAAATTATAGGATGTAGGATTAACTTCGTTAATAGGTTATTGATTTATAACTGTTGGTAAATGCCTACTTTTCTTATTAGTTTCTATCTGATCGTATTTTGGTAATATAGCACGGTATTATTAATGACTATATAATTATGTAGTGAATGTTATATATAGTCTATGTTGTTGTTAAGCTGTCATTTTTTTGTAGAAGATTTCATTTTTTTGTACAATCCAACTAATACGGGCATTAAATGAAATGATTTGATTTGTAAAATACTAATACTACTACACCATTAAAAATGTAGGAAGTTGGTTGCTAAATATATATATATATATATATATATATATATATATATATATATATATATATATTATTTTTTTAATTTAAAGAATAGAATTCACATTCAACCACCGCTCAACTTTGTAATTTTACTTGTAATCATAACCGGCCTATTTATTTTGAAACAAATATAGATGGTTTGTTAACTTCATAAAAATAGGAAATCACACAAAAAATGCCGAATAAAAAAATTCTGGCTTAAGCAGTAGACATTTCGGGAAAAGTCCGAAATTCGCTAACAGTAGCCAACACTCAGTACAGCGCCGTACAGTATAGGACAGTACAGTACATGGAAACAACCGCTAATTAAAACTTAAGCGGCTGCCCCGGACAGTCAATTCTAGTACTTTTTGCTTACTCTCCCCAAACCTTGTCCGTACTGAGAGTAACAATGGCATGACATAGTTACTTCTATAGCACACTCATATATGCAAACATGAAGAAGGAGACTCTGAATTCAGTTATGAAATCTGTAATTAACTTTTTGCATTGTTTTACAATATTGTCACTATAAACCTACAAATATATGACATTTAATTAAGTGATGAACAGATACGTTATCCGATCGGTGGTTAATGTAAAAGGAAAATAGGTTATAGCTTAATATCTTTGAATAGGCGAAGTGGATAAGGAACTGACAATGATATTACTAGCATCTTGCCGCTTTTTTTACCTAAAGCGAATATTGTAAACTCATATTGAAAACTATTGCTATATATCCTTAATATTTTTTACATTTTCATAAAAAGTAATATACGATTTTTTTCAGAAAAAATCAGGTTCAGTCTATACGCCGTAACAGAGTAGGTATGGAAAATCGGAGTTGTTCAAATTCAAAGCTTGTGACCAGAAATAAAAATGAAAAAATAATTAAATGATAAAAAAAAAAAAAAAATCCTAGAGTGGAATCTGAGCCCCATTATAGCTTCGATAATTTAATACAAGTAATGTAATAAATAGCATTCCCACATATTAGAATCACAAAGCTAGTTGGCTGGTTCCATTAGGAGCATTTGTCGTCAGTTAACTAAAACTCGCTATTAACGTGACGTATGCGATATAAAGCAAGATACAAACAAGTTTGAATGTTCCAAGCACCGTATAAACCCCACTTTAACTGTGGTTTAGTTTGGTGATTTGTTGTTTTGTTTCATACTTCGTCGCGATGTGTGTAATGTTGGTGTAAATGTTAAGTGAAATGGCGAAATTGTTTTTGATAGATCTTAAAAAAAGGAGAGAGAAATAATTTTTCTTTGCGGCTTCAGCTCCTTGGTCAAATGGACTTCCATTTGACCAAGGAGCTGAAGCCGCATCATTTATTACATCAAAACAATCAACCTGTCTTCTATAACTGGGCTATTCAAAACATTAAGAGTTTTCAAATTCAAGCCATAATTTTCTGAGACTATCACTTTTTACCAAACTAATCAGTGTTTCTAATCAGTTTCATTGTAATAGTGTAAAAATTGTTTCGGATCAAATAATCTTTAAATAAAGGGAGAGTAGTATAAGATACCTGAAAGCGAAATCTATTGAGTAAATACTGAAATTCTATATTATTATAGAAACAAAATATATATTCATATTTTATGGAATAATATGTTTTTTCTAAAATATCAAAATAGTATTTATTCTTACAATTCTCATGTAACAAAATGATTTGTGTGTGGCAATATCATTTGTGTGGTATACTATAAATCACGTATAAGTAGCCACGGGGTTTCCTATATGTTTTTAATTTCTATAGAAATTTCAGGAAATCATCTCTACGAGACCTGCTATTGTAAAATTGGTTTCCTAAGGGAGTAAGTTATATGCCATGTTTTAGCTTTTGACACGTAGTTTCGGTTGTGCGGAGAGTTAAGATTTGTATAAATATAGATAAAGTAAACTTACGGGCATAGTTTGACTGCCGTGCAGACTTGTGATGGCCGCCTGCGCTTCTTGGTGTGAACTGAACTTGACAAAAGCGCAACCTGGAAAGAAAATGTTAATTATATAAATTATCTAAATTTTACATATTTTTTATATATATAATATTATCTAGTCGTCATTTGGTTTGAATAGAATTTAAGAAGTAACATAAAAAATCCCAATAATTTCGTCGATTTTCAAAGGAATTTCGAAAAATGTTAGTGTTCCTTTACACTCCCTAACCTACTTAAATCACAGATTTGATCTTTCTATGTCCAGTAGTTGTCCCGTTCAGCAACGGGTTTGTTTTATATCTTATTTAATCATAGAATATATTAAAATAACTTTTCTGCAACTTATATTAACATGTATGTAAAAAATAAATAAAATGAACAAAATATTGAAACTATTTTAAGGGAAAACAGCAACACATTATCAATTCCAAAGGCAGGATCACAAAATTAAATGTAGGAACTTTAGTAAAATAATCCGTTACGAAACTGTCTCACCATCGCGTCGCCTTGTTCAAAATGTCACGTCATATTAATGTAATTTGCATACATCTGAATATTTAACAAAAGGGACTCTTACGCGTAAAGGATGGAGTAACCTCGTTGCGAACAATAGACGGTACTTCGATTAAACGTTACGTTTAAGGGCCTCATATACATTGATAGTTTTTGATTAGTTTCTGTTGTTTATATTGTGAGTTAAATTGCTTGATATTGAAGATATGTTGTGTTACCTATTGAAAATATTGTACCTAACATTATAATTCCATACCAGGCGCGAGATATAGAACATATAACAATATAACATATAACGGTATGTCCTTATTCCGTTATAATTTCTTATTCCAATTCTACTTCCAGCAAGCTAAAACAATTGTTCAATTCATTAAGAATATATTATTAGTAACATTTCTTCAAATAAAATTTCGCTTTGTTTCGGCTGAACACAAGTATGATGCCACAAGCAATTGTTTATTTCTTTTATTTGAATTTTATATTATCGTTACGTTACGTTTAAATTTTTATCAACATCATCAGCTAGTCTTCGTCCACTGATATAATATAACCTTCTTCATATTTTTATGTTTTGATCATATTTCAGTTTCCCAGGCCTTGTTAAAACTAAAACATACCTACTTTCATATACATTTATGAGTAGAAACGCACGCTCGTGCTCTATGATAATAAAAACAATTGACCGACAAAATCCCACCGAGCCCAAATCTAGTGAATGCCCATCCGCTAAAAGCGTTGGCGAAAAAATTCGGGGCTGTAAAAAACAAAAATCTTAAACAACATCGCATCGGGATTATCGCTCAATTTTTCAATAACAAGCTGTCAGGGTGCCGTGTGGCGGGGGTCTTATCAATCTTGCTTCCCTCAGGTATCTACAGTACGGTCGACGAGTCATGGCCGCCCTGACGCTGTAGATGGCTGCACAAATTTTATTTTAGGACTTTTTCTTACTTTTGATATTTTTGTACCGAGAGAAAAATGTTAAAATGTTTAGAATATCTAACTTCAGGACGGCCACGACTCGTCGACCACACTGTACAGGGAAAGGGATATTAGGCAGGAGCGGGAGAGCCTCGTGTCCGCTTAATGACGAGTGATGGATCTACGGTTATGAAGATAGGATTATAGTACCCAAAGCTGGATTTAACAAACAAAATTACCAGTGATCTTTCAAATATATTGGACTTGTCGGCTACATTGGAAATTTTTAAATTAGGACGAGGGGGGATTTTGTTAACACAATTTCTGGTGACTTCACTCATAATGTTTCAGCTACACACTATATACCGTTTTACCTGAGAGAATATAGGTGTATCTGTTCTACATATATCCAACTTATTTGTCTTGTTCCCAAAATGAGGAAGTATTATAATATAAATATAATTAATTCCATAATAAATAATTAATTCTATCTCATTCCATCACGATGGCTTCACCTATGAGTTCAGATGAAAAAAATATATTTCTTTTATCCCCATCTTAATCCGCAAATCTTAAGCAATGTACGTTCACAAATATTTTACGTCGCCTCTCATTGTATTTGCGATTGTGATACGTTTCGTAATAAAACATGACGGAAAAAGCTCCGGAAAAATCTTAGTATGCAGGTGGCAATGTGTATTTTATGAAGGCTTAAAAATATATTTTTCAGTTCACCGCCGTAATATAGGACTGAATGATAGAGGTTATAATAAGTAAGAAAAAAATTGTTTTACGTTCTTAATGACGCACATCATCTAAATGTAAGGGCCATGGTTGTGGGTTTGATTCCAACTTGGGAAAATGAACCACTTGGGGTCTGGTAACAAGACAAAAGCCTGAGCAAAGTGATGACTTCTACCATAATTAATGTCTCGTGAATTATGAGGGCGTGGTGAACGGAGTGTCCTAACACTTGGCTGCCTGTTATACGCGTATATATAATACTGTTATACGCGTATATATATCTACCCTGTTATACCCGTATATATAATACAGCGTGTAACTTCAAACAATGTTTATCTTTAAATTTATCGTAGTTTACTTTTAGCAAAACACAAATTACTATAGTTGGAATCTTTTCAAAATCTAAGTTGAACGACATCTTATTGAATCAGCCTCAGTACAATCTTGCGGTGAATAAAAAAGTATACCTACCAAAGAGATTGTGGACTTTTATCTTTTCTGGGAAATCTTCAAAGGAATTATGCCTGATTGGTTTCATTCGTTACGACTCCTCGGACACGCTTGATTTAGTTTTGTTAAAAAAATTACAGGGCCATTTTTCCCTAGTGGAAAATTAACTGAGAAATATTTTTTATTTCTCAATTCATTGCGGCCATTATGTTTAAATAATGAAGATTTTTGGATTCCAGGTGTATTGATTTTTGATTTGATTATATAGAGGTCATTGTGGCGCAGTTGAGAAGTTTCTAATTGTGAACACTATGGTAGCGGGTTCAATCCCACTCGGGGAACTGTTATATTTATTATTCCTCGCTCTGATAGACAAACTGACTTTCCGTTGAATAGATTGAAAATGGATAACGCAAGGTTACTTTTGTCCCTGTGTGCGAGAAAAAAATATGAATATTTTTATATATTGTGTTATATTTTTTTATTGTAATATTAGTTTACGTGTATACGTAGGACGCTGTGTAAATGATGGTACTCGTGATAATTTTTTAATGTAATGTTTATTCAGCGCCTGAATGAAAACGTCTTGGTTTGTTTTCCTCTTGATACATTTGAGTACAGAGTTTTTAGCAGCTATTTTTATTTTCTGCTCCAGTAGACAAAGTACGGCGTTGAGCTCTGCCACTCAACTTGCCATGTTTCGTTTTTTCCCAGAAAGCGAAGAATGTACATTTTTTTTCATAATTTTCAACAGTCATATTTATGTGGATTGTCCAAATATTTCTACATATTACATTTTATTGTCTATCCTAATACTAACTACTACTACAACGATTACTTTTGTCCCTTGAACATACTCATCCAACTTTCCACAATCACCCGCCATACTTTTCTAATAATCAAATATAATAAGACAGTATGAACCATTCCTAATTCTGATGTTCATAAAATGAAATAGTCCAAGTTTGCAGTTGTTACCTTATACCTATAGAAAGTTCGCAGTTCGCATCCAATGATGACGGAAGCCATTAAACGATTGACAATCGTCTCCCGTCTCTCCGGCGCCGGTACAATGGGTGCGCGTCAACTTTCGAACTATTTACGGTATGTACGCTGTAGTGTACGCTGTACGCTGTACGCTATACGTATTGTTGCAGGTTTGTTTGTTTGACGTTTAGTATGCGTGTTGTTAGTTCAGAGGTAAGCTTGGTTTTGTTATTGTTAATTTTAAAATTAGGGAATAATTGGATTTTTTTTCTAGTGTTAAGACTTTCCGTATCAATTAAGACACTTCCGTTCTCCAATTTTTGTCGATTTCTGGAGGTATTGCGTATTGAGTGGCGCAATTCAATGCCGCGTCTCGTTTCCAGAGCGACTAAATGGAAATATTAAATGTTTCAATTCCTTGAGTGGGAATCGAACCCATAACTTGTCGGCGACCAGGTGCAGGGGCATAAGCGTGCCTAGTATAATTTTTATTTTTTCGGCCATTATGGCGAAGTGTGAAAGCAGACTGTAAGTCCGAAGGTTATAAGCTCCAATAGATGAAATATTTTTTTTTATCTACTCTGGTAGACAACATGCGGTATTGAGCTCCGCCAACAAGCAATGTCTTAAATTCGGGTACAAAGGGGAGAACAGAATGTCTTAACACTAAGCCGTCTCTGCCTACAGTAAAAAGTCTTTTTTATTTAATTTGATCTTAGTTCCACTGAGCTATGTGTGCATGCTTAGATCTGCGTAGAAATTTTGATTACTTCTTGACAACGATATCTTGAAAAAACTTTGGTATAATTTATAATT
The DNA here is from genome assembly GCA_018230445.1 of Heliconius hewitsoni. Lineage (NCBI taxonomy): Eukaryota > Metazoa > Arthropoda > Insecta > Lepidoptera > Nymphalidae > Heliconius > Heliconius hewitsoni. The sequence continues at coordinate 12,789 of DWAN01000033.1, read as the reverse complement.
CAAAAACTGGCAAACTTTTTATGTCAAAGGTAAATTCAAATCTGAATTAAGGAAATATGGCTTGAATAATTTAATAGGCCTATGCCCTAACTGAGGATGTGTGAAAAAAATTAGTAAGTACGTTTTGTTAGATGATTTATGATTCTATAATGTTATATAATGTCCTAGTGCCACCAAATATACCCGTCAGGTTCTAATAACCACCGACCCTCCGTTTCCTCCATTACTCCGTTCTCTATTTTTATAAAGAGAGACTTATACGTAGATGGTATAATCTATGATATTATTTTTTACAGAAAAAAACTAGGCAAACGGACCATCTTGTTACTTTTCTTTTCTACTGTGTCACAATGATAAACAACAGACTCAAAATGAAGCAACTAAGCATAATTGGTCTAAATCACAAAGTTTCCTTGAAAAATTCACAGTGAAAAATTCCCAGCAAAATAACTAATATGGCGGCTACATTTACAGTATTGAAAAATGTTATTATCCTGTTTCTAAATTGTATCAAAATAATACTCAATGCTGTTATTTAAGCTATTCATAATAGTTGTGACGGGGAGGGCTCTTTCCGAAATACTTTTATGCGCGCGTCTGTTTTTTATTACGTGAAAATGTTTATAAAAGCTGTATACGTAAAATATGGCTAACGTACTCGTATGTAGCTTTATTGCTTTGGTGGGTCGTGTGGTATATAAAATTTAGGATCTAAAATTTTTTTTAATTAATGTATCATTTATATTTTTGTTCTTTGCTTAGTATTAAATAACTGAGTAACGATATAGGACATATTAGTGTTGATGAATACTCTTGATAGTATTTAAGACAATACTGTTTTAGAACAAGTTTAGAACAATTGATTACAATAAAAAAATTTTGCATTCAAATTCGTCCAGTAGTTCACAAGATGTGTATATAGAAACAGACAAACAGACAGACCAAAAAATATGAGAAAACGATAGATATCTTTCTATTTAAAGGTTTTCTTTAGTATCTCTTCTATAGGCGCACTGTTTAATGTTTCATTATATTAAAAAGATAAGGAAAAACACTGTCCAAAAATCGAGATACATTTTTTCAAATATGTAGATATCCCTGACATTGTCAGGTACTTACATATAAAGTAAAGAACATACAGAACTTTATATAAAACGTAAATATTCTCGTAATGCACGCATGATGCAGGTAACATCACGGCTTGGCGCCCTTCCAAGGATCTGTTTTCTCCGAGCAGATCTCTTTTTATCACCGTAAAGGCCTTTATTGTCAACCGACACCCGAAGTGTCTCGGTGTCGCCGACGCAAATAACGCCCGATCGTTTTATGTATCGGAAACATTATATTTTTAAAACTTTGGCACTCGACTCGACCCGTTCGTACTTCAAATATCAGCGTCAGATATAAAATAGTTTATTGCTTAATGGCGTCTTTATCTAAGACGTCGATTCTCAGTGGTGCTTGCTTGGGACTTGGAACAAAGGATGATGATAGTTCTATTATAAACTCTACTGAAACCAGTTTTAGTGAAATTGTGGAAAATATTGAGTTGTTTGTTTTTTTTTTTATAAATAACAACTTTGTTTAGTTTTGGTTTTACAAGAATATTTTTAGCTTTTCGTATTGAGGGCACAAATTTATTTTGTTTAAATGATGATGACTATTGACTGAAGTCAATAGTCGTCTGTATAAATAAAAGCTAACGAAACTTCAAAAATTTTATACTGTATTTTTTTTATAGAAAACTAGATCTAGACTAGACTAAGATTTCAACGTTTTTCATAAATAGCATTATTCTTCGACAGATGACAAATAATTCTAAGCAATAATCTCTCCCTACAGAGATGCTAACAACATAGTAATAGCACTTTAAAAACGCTATCCAAATCCAATGTAAACTAACGTTGTCTAACAAACTGTTGAATATTAACTTAAATTTACGTCATGCATACATATATAAGGCATTTAGCATAAAATTTTCAATGGAACAAGCTGTAATCACAAAGTACGCATACGTACGTATTCCAAAGCGCCACGTACAAAAATGTCATGACTATGTAATTCTTTCTCATCTACATTTTGATGTGAGTTTAGTAACTCGCGGAATAGCGATTCTATACGCAAATACGAATGGCGGCACGGGGAAGAAGTATCTCATAGTAAGTATAGGTAACAGTATGTGCTGCGGTCTTTTGGGCGTAATTTGGTAAAGATGTTCGACGATATTCAATAATGTTTGAAGGGTTAGTATGGAGATAGCGTGGATACATTAAAAATATGCTGGTAGTAGCACAGAGGAGATCTTTTTAAATCTCAATTTGTATTAAGCTTTTATATTTTACTTCAAAAAGGATTTATTTTAGAATTACTGTTAGTGATACTAATAATTGTTTTAATTAATAGCCTAGAATTTTTGTGATTGTTTTTTGTGCTTTACGCTGTATCCTGCATATTGCAGGGCAAGCAGAATAGTGTTAAGACACCGCATTGCAAGTTGAGTATCAGAACTCAACGCCGTGCTTTTGGCTTGCTTGTTAATAAAAAAATAATAATTTCTCGTAATGGGAATCGAGCCATTTTACACAGTCGTACGCTTGTGCGCAAGGACAAAAACGGTGCAAACGGTTGTGGGTTCCATTGCCACTCACGGGAATAAAATATTTAATATTCTCATTAACTTGTTCGGGTTACGAGGCAAAGCGGGGCGTTGTGTTCTGCCACTCAAAACGCAATGCCTCGTTTTCAAAGATTTCGCCGGAAATTGTGGAAAGGGAAGTGTCTTAATAAGAACGGATGATCTTAGCACTAAGTTCCCTCTGCCGTTGTCAACAAAGCAGAGAAATAAATATGAACAAATCAAACAATACAATAAGTATAAAGCACTACAATTAAATACTGTCCATTATTATTTTATATATTAAAAAATATAGATATACTACAGGTAATATTACAGGTAATAAAAATTTTATAGTATCTTTTTAATCAAGAAATAAAGCTTTAGAAAAACAACAAGTATTGTGAAAGAAATGCTAATTAGAAACTTAGTTTACGATCACTATTTACACTGAAAACACGATTGCGCTAATTAAGCCACAAACACGTGTTGCTATATAAAACAATATATTTTATATAAAAAAAGGTACGGTGTGACTGTTTTTTATTGCTGAACACTGTATCCTGCACTGTAAGCGTAATAGTTTGTGGTTTAAATTCGTTTTTAAAATAACGAAATATTTAATATTCCCAATTCCTCTCTCTGGTAACGAATTCGGCGGAAAGTGGGGAACTTAAGTGTGTCAATGAGAACGCAGTGTCTTAACACTAGGTTCTCTGTGCTCTATTCTAATCCAACCTTATTATAAATTAGGGATACAGCGTGAAGCTTAAAATAATTAAAAAATGAAATAACTATAGGTGCTTATAATAGGTCGACAATTGTCGCAGCCGTCGTGGCGTAATGGCACAGTGTCTGATTAATGCGACAGGTTGTGGAGTCGATTCCCATTCGGGAAACTTAATTATTTTCGTTACCTCGAACACGTGTTAACACTAGGTTCCCTCCGCCTGCCCTGCTATACGCGAGATACTGCGTGAAAGAAAAACACAAAATAAAACTTATAATAAAATAGTCGACAAACAAACTTCATATATTTCACACGTTTTTCGTTTGAGCATTACATTAAAGAGTTAGTACTCGTAGTACACTACATTGTATACAACAGCCAAATATTTACTGAGTTGTTATAATTCATCAAAGACTTTTTGTCTTTTTTGTATCTTTGGACACACGTCATCGAAACAAAACGTTCAGTCAACATGGGGGTGAGGACAAACTTACAGGGGCTTTAGATCGTTTGATTTGATATATTTTGGTGTATTGTTTGCCTTTTTATTTTTGTATTAGATGCCGTTATGGTTAAGTGGCACAGTGAGACTAAACGCGACGGTCTTGTGTTTAATTTTACCAGAATAGTGTTTATAATATAAGTTTCACGCATTTGACAGGTTGAGGCCGCGACGGTTGTGAATTCGATTAACATTTGAGGGACGAAATGTTTAATATTTTTACTCATTGCTCTTGTAACGAGGCAAAACGTGGTGAGGAGTTCTGCCACGAATCACGAAAAGAAAATTTGGAGAACGCAGTGATCACGGGGAACCCAGTGTCTTAATATTAGGTTCCCAGGCGCCATCAACTGACTCTTCTATATACGGGATACAGTGTAAAGCTAAAAAAAGACATTAACTTTAATTATTAGAATAGAAAATTAAAAATATTTCAAATACCATTCCTCTTAATAGAAATCTAACCAACAACCGACCCATTTACAGCTAAATGTTGTGCCATTGTGTCACATATTATTTTAGAAAAAAAAATGCAAATAATATTTTTGATTCCCCACTCGTATACTGTCTCGTTTTACCTAACATAAGGGTGTTTTACGGACATACCTTCCCTTGAGAGGTTTTTGCGTAATAGATTTTGTGTTTAAGGGATTTTACTTTCGTTATTTGAATAAAATACGCCTTGATGTATTTTTGATTGCAAGCTCGTCTACGTTAGTACCAAAGAATTACAGTTTTGTTTTATATTTAAGTGTGATGTGGGTAAGGTTGAACCGTACAGCTAATCTTTAAATTATTTAAATATCTAAATACTTCCCTCTGGTAACAAAGCACAACGCGGTAAATTTACTATAGTGAGAAAATAAAAATAGTACGTTTAATTTCCTCGACTGGAAATCGAACCTAACAACCCGTCGCGCTTACATTCGCACTACGGTCCTCGAATTTAAATACTTTCAACCAACAAAAGTGTCGTTTTAAGGCACCATTGCCTACATATCCATCGTAATGAATACCAACCCTCGAAATCGTGGTCTTATTCAAAATTAAGGATCCCCTCACGCTCGAAAGCATAGATTTTGTTTACACATTCGCGAGCACGAACTCAGGCGAACTTTTGTGGATAAGTTTAGATGAAAGATGAGATTCGCATACTGGAACATTATTGAATTCCCAACTACCCACCTACCTATATACCTTCATCTACCTACATATAGGTAGTTGGGTACCATTGATTTTAATGTATTTTGTTCTACTTATACCTAGTTATATGCACCTCGGTACCTAAGAGGAACGGGAACACGTCTCTAAAGGAAATGAAGATTTAAGCTGGCAACGTCGTGATATTTGTTTATACAAACCTCTGATAGTTTATACAAACTTCTCGGTATTTAGACGTGATATTATTTTGATAGTGCTTGCTCTATTTGTAGATTGTAAGCGCCTTTTAATTTTATAAGGGTGATATTTACATTGAATGTATGGAATCTTCGTCTTTTATCTTCGTGGTTTAGTAAAAAAATGTATTGGTATACGCGGTGGTAGTAAGTTTCATTCTCACTCGAAAAAAATTTTTTCGTCTTTCTTATTTCTAAAAAAAATGACATTGAGTTTTGTATTTCAAGTTTTTCAATGTGAACGTGGAGGGAAAGAATGAAGTGAATTATTGATATGCGCAGTATGAAAAATTATAAAATAAAGATAGAATCTATGGGACCAGTCCCATGTGTTAAGACTTATTGTTCTCCATTAGACACTTCCGTTCCACATCTCCCGTCGAATTCTGGAACCATTCCGTGTTGAGCGGTGAAACTCAACGCCGCGATTTGCCTTGTTACCGCGAGGAAATGCATGCAAATATTAGATACTTCATTCCCCGATTGGGAATCGACTCATAAAACGTTGCGACGGTATTAACGTATACTTTTAATATACAAATCCCTAACATGGAATTTAAAGCCACAACCATAGGAGCCTTACTTCCAACTTTTCTACGAGAGCTTTAGTAATATAACTTAGAAAAAAAATCTTTAAAATGATTCCTACAGTGATCGAAAGGCCATTCACGTTTCTAGTGTAGCCGGTTGAGAACTGATAACAACTCCAATGAAACACCCAACTTTACTCGCTTTATCGCCGCTTGAAATATTGCCGAATTTGTGACTTTCCGAAATAGCTATATGGTTTGGATAAGGTTAGATTATTTACTATTTTTTGGAACTTATTTATAATAGAGGCCGCCATGACACAGGACGGATGACTGTGAACGTGTTGGCTTTGGATTCGATACCAATTTGAGGGAATAATAAAAGTTAATTTTATTAATTATTCCGTTTTTATAGATCAGAGTGAGGCGTTGAGTTCCGTCAATCTCGGAAAAATTAGGCCTAATGTACGGCCAAGAAAAATCATTCAATGCTTTGTTAATAGGTATTTTCGTTGATTTTAGCGAAATGTAAGATTTTATGGCAGAGAGTACCTATTGTCAAGACTCTCCATTTTCCTCCCACAAGATTTTACATGTACTCTAATTCCAAGCACCTAAAACACAATTATTAAACATCAAAATAAAATGAATTAAGTAAGCTCTATAGTAACTCAAGAAACAATCCAGATGCTTCCGCTGTCTAGATCTGACAAATCCACGTCACCGTTCACTTAAACCTCGATTTTTCAGTCTGAGCGGAAATTATGGAGTTGAGTAGGTAAATTGTCTATAGATTCAATCTTCGTAGCTGGCGGAATGTTGGAAAGCAATATTTTTTTCAATTACAAATCAAATCAATACCTTTTACTGTCCAAAATAGTTACGTTATTCAAAAATTCATAATATTTATTAAAATTGTGCATAAGATTCGTACTGATTACAAGATACGCCTCGGCGTTAAGTTCCACAGCGCAGGTTCCGCAATGTCGCTTAAATTGGTTTGTAAGAGAGTAATGAAGTTGAATGTTTTAACATTAAGCTCCCTATGTTTATCCTGATGTCCGGGATACAGCGTGAAGCTGAAATAAAAAAAAATATTCTACGGCCTGTAGCTTAGAGCAGAAGTTAAAACAATTTTTTTGCGCCAAATAAGAAACTAGTCAATTATTTCACTTTTCTCTATTAATATATTATGGAGGTGTAAAGTTTGTTTAGTAAAAATTTTAAAAATTTATTTGAAAATTCTATTCTTATTGGATAGCTCATTTATTTAGTATGACTATACTATACGATATATTACATTACGTTAATTTCAAAACATTTAGTAAATTGGCTTTGACCACGGGTTCAAAGCCGCGGCTTGAAACTACTAAACAATAAACTGACAATAATTTTATTTCCATATCTCGAGACGCAAATTCACAAAACAAATTTATTACGGTCTAAATAATAAAAAATTATATCAAATAAATCACGATGAATTCTTCTCACAGACGCTAATACCTACCTGTTCAAAGTAAAAGTTGTTCCCTAAATAATAACGAGGATATCGCTTACGGCCCTTGGAGCATAATTAATGTTATACGGGAATATTAGCTTTTCAATTAGATGTATTTAAGTATCTTAAAATATCTTGTTTCGGGGTTGGGGGATGGGGGATGATAGCCAGCGAGGAAACGATTTAGAGCGTTAAGTTATATCCACTTCGTCGGTTGTGAGTTCGATTTTAACTTGGATGATTGAAGTATTTTCATTTCCTCGTCAAGACGCGACACTATGTATCAAAAATTTGGCTTATTCATTATATTTTGTAGTGATTCATTCTGACGTTGTGTTTTGTTCCCACAACACCTAATAGTAGTTATTTATTTTTTTGTACCAATAGAGAAAGAAAAGCAGTTAATGAAATACTTTGAGTGCTGAATTTACAAATAGATCGAGTTCCTATGCCCTTACGTAAGTAGTCGGATCGCTTATTAAAAAATCTTGTAAATAAAAATATAAAAAACAATTTCTGACTCGCTTTGCGTATTTTAGTTTACTTTTACAAAGTCAAATATAAAATATGATCAAGTTGAGCTTACAAAGCTGAGCTGAGCTTATTAAGCTCAATTTCACACTTTCCACTTCCTGGTGTCCGATTCAGCTGAAATTTTGATTACGACTTCAGTTCTGATGACAATGAAATTACATATAATCAATGTTGTTGTTGATGCATCGATTACAAGTGTTTGCAAAATCCACCTAATATGGTTATCAAATGATAAGGCTTGATTTGTAAATTACTATACAGTATGAAAAAATCAAGTAACAAGATTTTTTTTTATTTTATTTCGTATACATATATAGAAATATTTTCTTATTTGCGATTTGTACACAACTGTTAGTCAGACGGTAATAAATGTGTAATGTTTTATAAAATTTATCTTTTTATACAGATAAAAGAAGTAAAAAATGCTACCTTTTATAACAAAAATTCTAAATATTATATTCTAGAAAATATCTAACCTAAGCTTTAAGTTTTTTTTTCATGATTCGGACGATTTTATCGTAGCTTTTAGTGAAATAGAAATTGAATAAATTATTATTAAGAATGTTATCATTTATTAAATATTCTTGGAAATATATTTGAGTAATACAACGATGGATTGAATAGCTTCACGTTATATTCCGCATGTATGTATAGTAGGGTGAGCAGAAGGAACCTAGTGGGGAGTCACCAATTGTCACACGCATTGCCAGTGGCAAAATTCTACTCCGCATTTTTGGTAACAGGGCAGAAAAATGAAAATAATTCATTTTCCCGAATAGAAATCAAACCATGGACCATGGTCACGTTGGCCTCAATGAAATTAATAATAAGTCTCCAGATATAAGAATTTTAAAAATATTGCCACAAAATATCATAAAATTAGAACAAAGGCCATCGTGGTACTGTAGGACAACAGCTTCATATTAGTCGGCGAGCGTAACTTAACGCCACGCTTAGTAAATACAAATGAATTATTAACATTTTCCTTATTGAATACGTTCCCTTCATTTCAGGCACATTCAATGCACGAGAACAGCATTAATTTTCAGATTTTTCACTTGAAATTTTATGTCACACTAGTCCACTAAGAACCCTAGCAAAGGAACAAAAGGCTGGCAAGTTCTTTTGTATTTAAGACAATGAAAGGTTAATTTTCAACTTTATTTCATCAGGTACTTTCTGAGTGAATTGATGGAGCTGCTCTTGTCAGTGCCGCCCGCGTTGTTTTTCAATTCTAAACGGTTTTTAGAAATTATATTTTTGTAATTAAGTAAGTTGGATTTTAATATTTAATCCACTTTGTCAAATCTACACAAAAGTACATTGTTTCTGGTAGTTTTCTGTTGTCTTTATAATAAAATAGGTCTGTTTTAGGTTAGATTTTCGTAATAAAATTAGATATGAATAGATACTTCATTCGATAGTGAAGAATTTTTTAATAGGTTATTTAGCGCATAATATTAAATAGAAGTAGCCTTTTTTAAAGAAAGCATAATCAATACAATTTGGTTTTAATATTCAAAAGTCTAATTAATTGGTTGGTTCACACACTGAACCTGCGGTCACGTACATCTGTAAAACCTAACTACCCTAAACAAGGATATGAATACCCAACCACACTGTTCACTCACGCACTACCTTTAAGAATTCCCCCAAGTCGGATATAAATTTACAAGACCACAGCATTCTCACAAGCACTTCGCCATAATTTACATAATTAGGTAACTAATATTTATACTACAGTGTGTATACTATAGTATTTATATATATGTATAATTGTCAAACTTAACCACTAGATCACTGTACACGCGTACGCAAATTCATATCCAGGTGCGATAATTCTGAATTAACTGCAGTTTCGTATAAGTTTAGCTGCAAAATCTCAAGATATCGCATCACGTACGAGCAGGTACGTTACATTTGATAACAAGTTGTTAGGAATTGACGTTGAAGTTGTAGGAGTTTATTAGTTTACTATAACCTCAATATATTGAGGCTGATGTCTGACTGGAAAGGCGAAGGTTGTGGGTTCGCTTCTTAAAAATTGTATTCTTAAAAGTTGTATGTTCAATCCTCACTCGAGGAAATTAAATATTTATTATTTTTATTTCATCGCTCTGGTCGAGGCAAGACGTGGCGTCGAGTTCCGCTTCTCAACTGCAATGCCTCCAGAATTCGGCAAATGAGGAAAAGAATGTCTTAACACTAGGGTCCCTGTGGTTACCCTGCTGTGTGCGGGATACAGCGTAAAGAAAATTATTTTTCTTCATATCCGCAATCATAAAGACGAAGCGCGGCGTTCAGTTCTGTCACTCATCATGCAAAGTCTCGAAAATATTACGGAAAGTTAATAAAGGAGTGTCTCAACACTAAAATTCCCCTACTTGCTATATGCAGAATCCAGCGTGAAGTGAAAAAAAATGTCATCACTACAATTTAGACCACCGATCTTATAAATACAAGTGACTAACATTTAGAACTAGAGACAAAACAAACGGGCGCGCCACGACTGCCAATGAGGTGTAATGAGTTGTGAGTGACGTCCCCCTTTATCTTGAAGCCTGAACGTAAAAAAATTACGAAGAAAATGATGGGAGAATTTTTTAAGGCTTTGATGAAGTGCCATAAAATAACCCATGGTAGAAGGAGTGGTAGTTATTGCTGTGAATGTTTGTATATATTTCATTAACTTAAAAAAAGGCATAACTAACTTTAAATGTGAAAGTTTGTGTATATTTTGTTATCGAAACATACATGTTGACTGTCGGAATTTAACACCGTAATTTATATGACTGTAGCGGAAAACGGTAAATAAGTAAATTTATAACAAATTCCAAAGTATATTAAGTATAGTGTAGAATTAAGGCAAATCTGCGTTTTGTTACAACAAAGCTTAATAGCCTCAAAGAATTTGAACCCACAGCCTAAGCTCATGCTGCCTATAGCACAATGGCTTTAACATAAATCAACATAAATATACCTTTTAAAAAACAGCCATTTAATACAACATTTTTTGCAATGCATCAATATTTCCAATTTCATCTTTCACCTGGAAATACATATATAATTTGTTCAGACGAACTTCCTAGGCTTAAGAGAAAAAAAGGTGTTTCAATTCTCTAAGACACATCGGCATCAGTTCAAGACCCAGTCTATCGAACAGTGAATATCTATGGAAGGCTTCGCGTGACCGACAGTCGTGGCCTTTATCACTATTGCGCCTTGGCGTCTTACACGGTTATCTATATACTAAACCATTTAAGCTGTTACTGACTTTATTACACACTGTTATAGCTCATTTTCCTGTACACAATTAAGCTATCAACCTCAATTGTACGACAGTAAACCCATATGATACAATCAACTGTGTTTTAAGCCATTGTATACCTTAGTGTTTTTGGAATTTAGTCGAGTTTTCATTGTCCGAAGCGAAATGATAAGCGAAACCGTTGAAATAGTAACACCTCTATCTTGTATCGGCAATTAACTTCTATTTATGCAGATTGAGTTTTCAAGACATAGAATTGTTGGTGTCGTTGGAAATTTAAAGCCATCTTTGAATTTGGACCAAGGTAATATATTTTGCGAGGCGAAACGAGGAGTCATAGCGCACAGGAGCAGCGCGATAGGTTGTTACTTGAGGAAATGAAATATATAATATTCCGTTCGCAGGTTCCCTCTGCCACCCCTGCTATGTCCGGGATGGAGCCTGAAGGTTGAAAAAAATTGAAGACGGAAATTGGCTATAAAATCAACGGTTTTGGATTCGATTTCCACTCGGTCGAATGATTTATTTAATTTCTATGATCTGGTCAAGACAAAGCACGGCATTGAGTTCCTGCATTATGCGTCTCAAAACTGTTGTTCCTACCAGCCTCCCTCTATCTACCTTGCAGTAACCCGCGTAGGTTACTGCAATCCCTATCGGGGTAGCCAGAGAGAACGGAGCGCCAAACGCCACTGTAATCAACCTCTTCATACTTGCCCTCCGGGGGGTCTTCATGCCTATTACGTGACCTTCCTTCAGTATCTTTGATACTGTGTTTTCGAAGGTCAACCGAGGTCCTCCATCTCTCTTACCACTCATTTTTCCATCATAAATCTTTTTTACCATTATTTTATCACTTATTCATTCGACGTGACCAAACCAGCTGAGCACGTTCTTTTTCATGCTCACCGTGTCAATACCTGCCATTCTGTGTACCTCTTCATTGCGGATCGATCGATCATCGATCAGCTAAGCTGCATTCATCTTTCTTTTATTCTTCTTCTGTAATACCCACGTTTCGCTGCCGTATGACAGAGTCGGTACCAAAACTGTATTGTGTACAGCCAAACGCGCAGTTGTGCTGACGTTTCGCCGTCTCATCAATGCAGCTAATGCTCCGTTAATCCTGTTACCGGCAGCAGCCTTTCCATATCCATCTCGTATCTTTCATCTCTACTGAACAGGTTTCCCACTACATAATATCTTACCATTTAAACTGATCACGCATTCCGTCCTTTCTTTATCTAGTTCTAAAACCAGAACCTTTGTCTTGTGTTTTTATATAATATATTTATAATTACACAAAGTGCTAATTCTAAAACAATGTTATCAATGTTTTTAATTAAACAGACACTTTCATATAACTTCAACTTAAAATTTTATAATTAAAATGAATACAAAGCTAATCCCATTAAGGGTAATTAAACTTCATTAGAATAAATAAAGCAATACCATCTTCTCAGAAGCTTTCGCCTTTCCACGGATCGATATCAACAGTAGTGATGTTCCTTTGCTGCTGATATTATACATTTTAAAGTTTGTAACGATGGATCGATGTTTGATCTACTTTCACACAACAATGACTGAACGGATTTAGATGGAACTTTATAGTAATTTAGCTTATGCATCAAAATAACATATAGGCTACATTTAAAAAAAAATAGATTCACGCTGTATCCCGCACACAGCAGGGTAGGCAGAGGGAACCTAGTGTTA
>DWAN01000032.1:0-39428 GCA_018230445.1 Heliconius hewitsoni | reverse complement strand
ATATATATATATATATATATATATATATATATATATATATATATATATTTCGTTTATTATTAGTCATTACTGTATTGTCGCCATTCCTGCAGTAATCAGCTGACGCTACAGCTGATCGCATTGTGCGCTTGAGTTAGCCGTGTGTGTTGCAAGATTATCAACACAGACAATGTAACTAACATTCACTTATCAATACGATATTATCAAAATGTACTCTATTCTAATTTAATTTATATATCTTTATGTACTGAATGTACATTCACTATATAAAGCTTGTTGCAGCACACTTTCTGCCGAATTTTCGAAGAGTGGGATTCAATGGACGTGTTGAGTCGCAAGGCCAACGTAGGGCTTTGTCTTGTTATCAGACTGAAGAAATTAAAATATCAATAAATAATAATTCATATCCCCGAATGGAAATCGAACTCACAACCTTCGCGCTTACAGTCACACGGTTGTCCCACTGCACTACGCCGGTCTCAACGCCACGACGGCCTATAGTAACAATATTGGCTTATTGTTACTACTGGTTGTAGTTCAGTGATTGCTGTACCCATAACGACCGCTGCAAGGAGAACAGATATATTACAGGATAAAGATATTATCTTTTGGTAATCGATAAAAAAATATTAGAATTTTTTATTATATTTGTATGAAATAGATGTTAGAAGAGGTCGATTTTGACATGTCGTGTGTGCTCATAGTGTCCAAACGCCTGCTCTAAGCAATTTTTTATAAATTAATTCGAAAAGATAGATAAGTGTTTGTAATCAATGTTACCTATCGTCAGATGGGTATTGTGGTATGGTCACTTTTATAATCAGTCCATGGAATCCATCTCATTTTGTAAATACTATAGAACGAGAGACCGAAGACAGAAAAGAGTGGGAGCGAGAAGGAAAACGTGTTATGTATTATTATTCGAGCGTCGAATCGGGAGAAACCTGCGTGCGGGCCTCACGGGCGGCCGCCGCCCCCGCACCCCGCGCCCTCGCCCCGCCGCGCCGATCATATGGTCGCCCGGCGCGGGCGGCCGGCCGGCCTCACAGTGACTCAGGCTCTCGCCGCCGTCGCACCTCCTTGCATTGCCGTACGAACGCACTCGCCAGCGCCCGAGCCGCCATGGAGCTGCTGTGTGCGGAGCGCGTGAGCCCCGCCAGCGCCGGCGCGCCCGCCGCGACAGTCGCGCGCGCGTCGCCCGCCGCCGCCGCCGCCGCCGCCGACCCCGTGCTGCTGCGCCGCCGCGTGCTGGACAACCTGCTGCGCACAGAGGAGCGCTACGCCGTCACCGCCAACTACTTCGGCACCGTGCAGACTGAGCTCACGCCGCACATGCGCCGCCTCGTCGCCGAGTGGATGCTAGAGGTGAGGCGCCACACGCACCCACGCCATCTTGTTACCACTGTGCACAGTGAGCCACGTGTAGCTCCTCACCACCTCCCTGCGCGACGACGCGAGTGGCTCTCGTATGCTTTGGCCGCAGTCGTTTGTCCGATTATACTGGTCCGCCGACCGTCTCCGTCTTCTATCTACGTAAAATGTCATATAAAGTAGTCTTTGTTTACACGATCAGCTGATTGTGTTTTCGTTATCTACATATAGGATTCTTATTGGATTTTATTAGACTGTTCAATTGAATTGGTTATGCGGCACGTAATAAGTAATCAGTGAGTCGATTTTTAATAAAACATCAATTAATTGCAAAAAAATATGTTAATTTTTATAACATAAGATATATTGAAAGTTTTTTCTAATATAGCGAGGAAAGATGATAAAATGTTAAATATTATAAAGTAGATGTAAGTACATTACGTTGGCTCAGAACGTGGCTCGGGCGGTGCGGCGGCGCGCGAGGGGCCCCGGCCGGAACGCGCAGGCGGTCGCCGACCGATGCGACTCGCTCGTTCTATTTGAATAATCAGCTGATTTTGACACGCACACAGCTGACGCCGGACGCGTATTATCTTTCCCTAATATATCATCATTTACTATACATAACATAAACAATATACATTGCGTGTTTATATATTCATATATACATATATATATTGGAAATAGATATTAGATAAGATTATTCATCTATGACGTGTGAGATATAATATGTTTGTACATATATTTTAAAGGTTTCGCTATAAAATGAAAGACGATCTTTAAAAAAACTTAGTTCCATCATAACTTTTGTAGATTATTAACGAAAATAGTAACGAAACAAGATTGAATATGACCGTCAATCAGCTGTAAGGTGTAGCTCGGCCACGTGGGCCGGAGCAGCGAGCGCGACGGTTGCGCTGACGTCATGCAACGATGGCGGCGCATCGCGCTTGTTCCTCCTACTTTACAGAGTTTACCGACACCTCGTGGTCGCGTACTGTCTAAACCAGTTGTACATACCAAATTTCAGCACAAGCAGACCGAAACAACTCCTGTGGATAAGTAAGGTCAATGACACTATATTATTACCAATATGAATATCGTATTTCTAATCAACGGTCGTTCTCAATGTACTTCGAAACAGTAATGCTAAAAGAGCACTATATATAAAAATAAAAGCTAGTTGCTTTTTAAAACGTACAACTCGTGTACAAATGCTACTCTATTCCATATCCGAGAAACAATTAAGATACGCCATTGTTATGTTATCATTATCGCTTTTCACAGAAATTTCAAACATTGCAAGATTAGATTTATTCTGGCAGTTTTCAAAGTGTAGACAAGAGTATTGTGAGTGAGTAGAGCGTCGCTAAGTAGGAAGTTCGTAACAGAACAATAGCCTGTTTTACCGAGACATACGTTAATCAGCTGACAGGACTGACGGGACTGACAGTCGAGCGTGAGACACTCAGCGGAGGTAGCCACGAGATGTGCATATTTTCTCGGGGCGAGGCCATTATAGAATCAGAATCGGTGCACTCAGATTACACCGTGCGAAACTATGCGGGGACAAGTTACATCTCCTGTTGCATTCTACTTTACACAACTAACACAACTAGCCTGGTGCGGTATCTTCAGCTTTCACCTTTTACGCGATATTTTACTTAAATTATCTTAATAAATTCAACTTCTTCAAGCGATTTTTAGAAATATATTTATTTAGCGAATATCGTTCAGTAACTGCTTCAGATAAGAAACTCGACTAGTTTGAAAATAATGCACTCTGTATTGATGGCGATATGAGTTAAATACAACTTTGTGCCTTATATAGGTTATCGGGAATTCCGGATGATAAACTTTATACTGGGCGTGTCGAAGACTTGAGTTTTAATTTCTAGTTAATAGTTTCTAGTGCTAAACGATATTTACTTTTCCAGGTTTGTGAAGACCAGGGTTGTCAAGAGGAAGTGTTTCCTTTGGCCATATCGTACCTGGATAGATTTTTGAGTACATGCACTGTCGGCAAGAGCCAGCTGCAACTACTTGGGACTGCTTGTTTACTGCTTGCCTCCAAACTACGGGAGCCAAGCTCTCGTGGCCTGCCAGCTGAGTTGCTCGTCTTCTACACGGCGAACAGCGTCACATTAACAGACCTTTGTGTAAGTATATAATAAATAGTTAAATAAATATTAACAAATTAACCATAAACATATGAACTATTCTAATATAATATATATCTAATAAATAAATTTTAAAGTACCGGTATGTATTCTTCAACGTAAAAAATCGAATAGTTGTATTTAATAAAAAAAATACCTTTATTGCTTAAACATTATGCGAGAATATGTTATTGTGGGAATGTAACTGTAATTTGTAACATTATTATGCGGCTAAGGTACACTTGTAATTTTGCTGAACTTCTTGTTAGAGTTTTTAAACCTTGAAATACATTAACGCTTCACAGGCTATTACATTTCCACCGTACCTTAAATGGATTTAATTATTAACAGCACTTAATAGGGATGCGAGAGCGGTACTTACATTTTAATTATTATATTTTTTTTACTTTAACTGTTATTGTAACAATAATGTAGCTGGCTTGATTAATTTTAGCATTGTTTTATAAGCATGCCTCCGTTCGGAGGAGTTGTGGCGCTCCTTGCCACAGTTCAAGCCAGACGCTTTCGTGTCGTTCACTCGGCTGATTTCTAACTAACTTGCCTCTGAATAAGCGTGAGAGATCGGAATTCCAGATTTGTGACGGTACTATTTTTAATACGATAAAATGAATAATTTTATTTCAATCCACAATAGTAACGGCGCTAGAAAGTAGTTGAAAATTGTAAGCTTTTATTGGAGAGAAAGGACCTACGTTAATTCTTGTCTATATTTCGTGGATGCCACATGCAATTTACAATGTGTATTAAAAAAAACTATATTTACTTATTATTGTTTTCTGTCAACTTAATTAGTCGATTATTTAACGTTGTTTAATCTCTAATCATATATTAAGTTTAAAAATTGTATATTATAATATATTTCTAAGAGCTCAAAGCTCAGATTTATGGGAATGTAGTCTAGTCCCGCTCGTTGCTTAATTGCTAAGGGCGTTGGCATTCGCTCGGTTTCGTAATAACACGTGGTTATGTCAGTATGTTGGCGTGAATAGGCAGTATGTTACTTACTATATTAGTCATTATTCATGCGAAATGTTCTAATTGTTTGTTGAAACTAAAATAATACTTGGGTGACCTTGTACTAAGTGAAAAAATCAGCCCTGTATCCGGCACGCAGCAGGCTAGACGGGGGGAACCTAGTGTTAAGAGACTCTGTACTCCATTTACCAGCGTATTCTGTTCGTGTACTAAGTTACTATATAATTTCGTACGTTCAGTCACAACAATGTACGTCGTCTGTTGCATTTCGGGGCGCGACGCGGCCACCCGCCGGGGCCCCGAGCGCCACTGTCGTCTTGCGTTCAGTAGATAATAAGTGCACCGCAGTCCGCACATCTTCGCGCGTCACATATTTTACTTGACCTGCTTGTTTTATGGAATGCATTCCACAGCTACACTACGTACGTATTATATTAATAGCGTAGTACGTTTACAGTATAACGATATAGCTAGCGCAACGCGATTTGTTACTAATATGTCGGTAGTATCTTGATACCTGTACCACTTTTAAGCCTAGTAAGAGCGAATATATCTTTAGAGAGTAGAGTGAATATTTCTTTGTTTCGGGAAATATCTGGAGATAGTTGTGGTCGATTAAGAATGAAGCACGAAGCGGTCTCGGAGGAGGGCTGGCCTGCGGACAGTGTCCCCTAACGAGTCGCCAGCCTTCTTGGAAACACCGGCGGACGAGAAGCGCGTTTCAATCAGACCAATTACAGCCGAAGCACGCTGCTTATTTTTCTCACGCCCGCGGCCGCCGGCAACCTTGTTCCTCGTCATACTACTAGCGCAATTTCTCATTTTTATATAGTACATATAATTGAAACAATCAATATTTTTTTTCGTCTTATCAAGGTTATCCTTTATTTATTTATATCTGTATAAAGGTTAAAATACCAATACAATTATTCTGTTTCGTTATAATAAATTGACCGAAACAAAAACTAGACCTTTTTGTTTGGTAAAAGCTATTGCATAGAGTTACGAATTAGCGTATACTCTGTATTTACCAGGACCCTATCTTTAATAGGATAATTGCATTATCTTTTCAATAGGATAAAATTTTCTAGCAAATGTCTTGTACCTTAATATTAACAATAAATTCATTGTATTGTTAAGATTAAGGTACAGTGGATATTAAAACCTTTTCTACTTCCATCGTTACAGTGTTTTCAGTGTAAAAAATACATTTAAATATTACATTTATACTTCGTAGCATTTGCCGTAGCACCTCTACGCAACAACGTAGGCAGGTGAGCGTTAGGTAGATGTATGAGTGAAGAAATCAAAATGAACGTTTAAAAATGATCATTTCACAAAATGAATACTTGTTTGTGTATAAAGTAATATTATGTTTAGCAGTTTATCCTGTTGTAACGGTGCCGTCACACTCGGCGCTTAGATAATGTTCATCTTGTAGGAGAGGTTCATCCAAGTGCGACGAACGCTACCTACAACCGTAGCCCCCTCTATATAGAACTACCTATATTATGTTAATAGTATTAATAAAAAAAACTACGATTTCAATGGAATGCTTAAATTGTATATGAGTTGGCTTATTGGTTTTATCGAGAGGCCACGAACAGGGTAGAAGTGAGCAAAAAGAGGAGGCACGCTCCGGCATCCGCGCCATGCCCGGCGCAGAGTTCCCGCGCTCCTTGCGTCCATAAAACCTGTACATTCTCACATCCACACTGCGTTTATTATTATTGAAGCATAAATTTATGAGCCGTCGTACGGCTTTGTCAAAAGAAAATTCAATATCCCGTCTCAAGTATCTTTGCATAATGAGAAATTACTTTTACACAAACGTTTGCCGATTTTCTAAAGAATTTTAATGTAGAGTACATTAAAATCCACGAAAATTGTTAAATGCTACAACTTTGGTCTTTAGATGATGATGATTTAGGTCCGAAGTATAGATGATTCATATTAGACTAAGAGAAGTCATGGGATTTCTTTAATAACTTATTTATATGTACATACATATATTATAAACTCAAATATACATTTGAATGTAATTTCGAATAAAAGAATATTCTAGTTTGGGCTATCGGTAAGTCTTATATTGATACTTAATTTAAATCAAGTACGTCATATGCTAAATCAGTATATCAATATTATTATATTTTAGAGTTCTTATTAAATTTATCAAACTAATTGATATGTATTTTCATAATAAATCAGATAATACATACTTTTTTAATGCAACTAGTAAGTATAGTCACCACAAGTGATATCATTAGAGTATTGAGAAGAGTAAAAGGAAAAGGGTTGACGGGAACCAGTCGCATTCCACACGTGAAGTGACCTCGTCTACAGCGCTGCTTGCCAAACATGCTGTCAGCCGCAGCCACGTCTTTATAATGACCATCGATTGTGGTGTCTTATAATTTTATTATGGGGATTCCTTTGAGCACCTTGATGTTATTTACGTATAACAATATGTTTTTGTATACTTAATTTAAGTATTTTGTCGTAGTAGAATAAAACATAAGTATTCAACACTGACAAACTTCATAGAAATCTAAATTGCTCATAAAAACCACTTTATCTTTTATCGCTATAATTGAAGATATTGCTATTAAAACTCAACAGTAATAAAATTTAAAATGGTATCCGTTGAATAAAACCCGCTCTATGCGGGCTCTGTCATACGTTTATTAAAAAAATGGAATTTTGCGGTTAACAAAGAGATTTTTTTACTTTATACAGTATAGACTTTTTTTAAAATTTATACACAAGTTAGAACTGCCATTTTTAAATTTAATAAACATAAAATAACTGATTTGAGCTTGGCTAGCAAATTCAGCGACGACATTGTTTTACAGGAATTTATCGATTCGAATGTTACGTAATACTTACTGTATAGTATGCCTGTCACGCTTTACGGACTCGTGGTAATTTTAGTATTCAATTTCAATGCTGTAAAGTATTTTTCAATAGGAAAGTAGTAGATTTTTATTATGTTAAAAGTAAGTACTTTCACATGCTTAACGAGATTTATTTGAAATGTATGTACAACTTGTTCCCGATTAATAACCGACTACACCATAATCGCGCAGAATATCCTTCCTGCAAACTCTATAATTGGTTAGTACGTGTCGTTATGGCGTCGTGACACCGCACCTATTGTTTGATTATAAAGGCGTCTCAGTCACACCGCACGATGAAATTGGATAAAGCATGGGAACCAACTGCGGAATTCAGAATGTGTAGCAGGCTGGGGCTGTTCGCATAGCTCGCTTTATAGGCTGTGACGTGGCTACGACTACTACCGCCTTCGTCGCCTAACCTGCTCCTCTAACGAATAACGTTCATAGATCTACAATACTTGCGGACGTCTCCAAAACACTCGATTAAATATCATAGTTATCATGTAAAATATATTTTTTTATATCGTAAGACGAACAGATTCTAGATAGACAACGTATCAATTTTCGTCTCGGCAACAGCGTCTGCGGTGAATACTTTATGAGCGCATTGTTTCCGAAGCTTTTCAGCGTTCCCGAGTCGAAAGAGACACGGAATCTTTTCAATTCGCGGTCGACCCGCATACTGTTCCGTGGTTACTGCCTCTAGTTTACCTGTTCTTTTTGTGTTCATAATGTATTAAAGTTATTTAATATAGCTATCCGTTAACGACATCATTTTAAACTTACGTCAAGTTCAATCTCTGACGTGAGACCAACTGACACACGATCCTATGCCGTGCGACTTCCAGTGATGAGACTTCATTCATTCACAAGCTCCTTGCCAAGTTCCAATAGGTTCTAAAGATTGTAAAATGCTGTACGAGTCTGAGCTCTAGTTCAATAGCGCTGAGAAAGCATATCGCCTGCGAGGAAGAGGCGAGCGAGTGCCACAGCGGCCGACCCCGCCTTTGAGTTAAGTAAACATCGAGTATTATCTGTCAACGGCCATGCACTGCCTCTCTGTGTCTGCGTGTGCGTGAACACTAAATAATCAAGTATTCACAATATTAACCATTCATATCGCTATTTGTGCTATGATGATACTGTCACAACTGTAATTATTTTAATATAGGTCGGCTTTAACGATAATATTTAATTCAACACTTATTTGTTAGAAATATATATTATAAAATGATTAATTTTATGTGTTAAAAAAAATAGTCTTGCAAAACATCTTATAAATCGACAATATTTAAAAAAATTACGTATAATTAGTTACAAAGAATTTATAACCAGCAATTATTAGCTTGATCATGCAACAATGTGTGGGGACTACCTACGCGCAGTTCCGGGAAGTCGAGCAAAACGGCATGTTTACGATTATACACAGCGGATGTGGTGGCTGCCTTACTGCGTTGTTGTCGTAACCTATCAACACTTTCTTTCTTTAAATCTCAAAGTTCTTAATCTGCATCCGGACAAATATGTTAATAGAATGACAAAACTACCTTTTATATGAGAGTAGACTCTCTTGGCGCATGTGGCACAAGTGTGTGACTGTAAACGTTGGTTGTGGGTTCGATCGACCGATAGAGCCATTATTTCCTCAGCCTACCCTGCTGTGTGCAGGATATAGCGTGAAGCTGATTTAATTTTCTATTATACTTTTTACATTATCATATTTTTTGTTACTTTTACTCACACATGAACAGACAGATGATGTCAATTACTTTATTCATTTGATCAGTACGAACAAATGTTGTCCACAGAGCTGGGAGCTGCTAGTGCTATCTAAGCTGAAGTGGGACGTCGCGGGCGTGACGGCGCACGACTTCTTGCCGCTGCTGCTGTCGCGGCTGGCGCTGCGGGGGCAGGTCAACAAGGAAATGGTTCACAGACACGCGCAAACCTTCATATCGCTTGCGGCTAGAGGTAAGCTTCTATCAAGTTTAACATAAAATTATATGTTCATTTTTTTTATTATGTTTATGTTATTCCTTTTAAATTAGTATGTATTTAAGCTGTACAGTTATTTGTTTTCTATATAATATCTAAATAAATAGTAGCTTCAACGATTTAGTTTCACGTATTAATTAGCACTAGCTAGCGCTCTTCTATGTCACTGAACCTTACCATAATATCGGTGTATGTATTATGTGTAATTGTAAAAATATTCCATATGTTTTTTTTTTAAGATTTCTTTAACTTAATTTTATACTGCCAAATAACATATTTCAGTTTTATAGGTCTTATGAAATCGTACCTTTCGGATTTATTTTATTTTATATAAACGTGATATTTTCTAACTGGCATGCGAACACGACGATAGCGGATTTCAGATATCGGTAACTGCCAAAGTCGTTCAGATATATACATAGGTAATGAACGCAGGAATCTGTAAGGCACAGAAATGTGAATAGGTTTGTTTACATGTTTGAGGGTAGAGTGAGGGCGAGGGCGCGCGTGTGGTGCGCCGGCGGCGGCGCCTCCCACGCCGCTCACCCGAGCGCATTCCAGCACGCCTCGGGACTGCCTCCCCCCTCCCCGCCGGCACTCCGCAGACCCCCCGTATCCCTCATGGGATCATATGTTTTTATGCAACGGTTTTTGTTGTTCGCCGCCGCTGTCGGTTTTTTTTTGGCGGTTAAGTTCACGCTACAGCTCTTTTATTTCACTTGCACAGGGCTATTCAGATATCATCGCATACTTATCACGCGAAGAATACTTTTGTTTAGTGGATTATTCCACTTGGTTATATTCATAGAAACGATTTAGTAGATATAAATGATGATACTACATTGTTTCTACGAATGTTTCAACAGTTTCTCAAAGTATTCGAGTGCCATCGACCACTACAACGGCAACATCTGATGAATACATATTGTACATACATACCTCCAATACATACTAGCATCCTACAGCGAATGCATCACGTAATCAAGAGCGTATTATGTATCATTATTTGGATGGTAAAATTTATTGAGCAAAAAATAACTCTACTCTAATAATAGTAAATTCGTACTGGACTATTTTTAAACCGACTCATCCTGCAAAGTAATTTAGAGCAAGGTAAATTGTATGTCTTCGAGGAAGTTTGTACATTTTTGTAAATCTGACACAAATCTCTTTAACCTGCCTCTCTACGAAGCTAAAAATGATATTCTACTTGTTATTGTTTAACGAAAATTCGATATAAAATATGTTCTATTTCGGGACCAACATGGACCCGCGTGTACCTTGTGTTGGCCGTTACAGTGCGGACACACCTAAACGTGGGGACGTTGGTGCGGGAGAACTCTTATTTGTTCCGGTGGCTATTACGTACATGTACTGCTGACGCGGCCTCGCACGATCGTTCACCTTGCGAATAGACTCGCAGCGGCGCCCGCCCGTACTGTCCACGTTTATTGGTACCTACGTTTGATGTTCAAGGATAATACAATGATTATGTCATCAGGCTCTTGCCTACGACTTGCTATTGTAATTCTCCTTTTTACTTATACGTTTTATAAATACTTTAAGCACGTTTCTGACTATTTTAAACGAAACAATGTAACACAGTTAAACTAAAAAACCTTTTTTTTTCTCTATATTGGCACACTACGTGGCTTTAGGTAACAAGCATTGGACACATGTTTCTGAACACGGCTTAGGACTTCCTATTGTTCCTATGGACGTTATGGCCGTTGCAATAGTCGAACCGGTCGTCGCTCCGTCGAGGCGGTAGGGCTTCGATGTTTGATTAACATCAGATTATGCAAATGCTTCCAATGAGCGGCCGCTCTCGTTGTTTCATCTCTTTCGTTTTGTTCTTTCCCTACTCGTGCCTTTATCTCGAGTACACCGCCATATGAAAAAAAACGACAGAAACCTTTTAAATGATGCTGAAAGACTATTCGACATTCGTATAGGAACTACTCGAATAATGGAATGTTTCTATATGATGATGAATTGTGTTCCATTAAAAAACATCGGGCATTGTCTAGAGATATAATTAAGTTGAACTTACGAAGTTTTTAGTACGTAACACATGAAATAATAAATATAAACTTGTAAATAAATTCATATATTATCTGGCTTAAACCCACTCGCCCTCCAAGGTCACTCAGCTGATTTTCCTGCTATATTATCACTTTATGTAAAACTAAGCGCTGCGGTTGGCGGACGATAATAAAATATCTGTAGTTCACATTTAATTAAGTCACTTAATAGAATATGTTAGTGGCAGCTCTAATTAAATATTATATCTAAACAGTATCTCATAAATATATATTAAGAAATAATAGTTAATTAAATTCTTCGTTGTAGCGCGGCTTCCCCCGCTTAAATTTAATGTTGTTATATAGACAAATTATACAAAATCTTTATTATATTTATATTCCAGTCTATATGTTAATCTGATTTATAAGCTATATTACAGTAAAGTTTCAGCTAAATCCGTTTAGTTATTTTTGTGTGTAAATGGAAATAACATCTATCCTCACAAATTTTGAAATTTATAATATCAGGATGAAGCAGGATTCTTAAAAGTATAGGTAAACTCTTATATACTTCCTACGTTTGATTAAATATTAATTATTTTACGGTACAAAACACAACTGGTTATTCAATACAAATCGGGCAATCCAGGCCCAAATAGGTCCACGGTGGAGCCTTTTTGAGAGGTATCTGTATACATATAATGGTTTTGCCAAAGCGAGTCCGTGAGAAATATTCCAGTAAAACGGGCGCGCGGGCGCGGGCCGTGGAATGCGGGCGCGAGGGCGGATGCCGGCTCCTTTGAGGCTGCACTCTCCAAAGCGGGACCAACAACCTGTGGGAAGGAGAAAGGAGCAATTCATTACCGGATACGTGTGTAGCCTCTACGCGCTAGTGCACTCTCTGTGGCTACGACGCGCGACGAATCGTTGTCTTCTGTCATTAACATTGAAGTAATCGTGTCGTGTATAGATTTTTCTTCATATCCGCTCTACATACGCGCGTACGCAGCCGGAGCGTATGACCTGGTTTTGGCCTGATATCGCATGGCAGTGTTCGTTTGTTATTCAAATCGTAGGTACCTGCGGCGTGTGTAACAATAGTACTGCATAATTATAGATTACTAGAGGAAAATTTTATCGTACTTATACCGTTCTTAGTGCCTTATTACATTTAAGTCTATTTTGTTACAGATTATGAATTCACGTTGTATCCCGCGAGCACTTTGGCCTCTTGCAGCATCGCTGCAGCGCTTCGCGGTTTAGGAGTTGATGGACACCTGTCACGTTTGCATGAACTTACAGGCATTGACTCGGTAAATAATTATTAGTTACTTTGTTGAGCACTAATTAATTATAACATTTATTTTTCTTTCTTTGACGAGTTGTTATAATTGTACCTTTATTAAATATACAATATTTTTAGGACTGTCTCCAAACATGCTTAGAGCAAATAGAAGTCATGGTGCAGGCTGTGATCGAAGAGAGTCAAGTGACTGCCCCAAACGGGCAAGGCCGGGAGGCAGCGGCGTGGACCCCGCCTCCGACCCAGGACAAGGCGCACAGTAACGCCGCCACCCCCACTGACGTTAGGGACGTCCACTTTTAACCCACTGTTACGTGGTCCGTGGCAAATCTCGAAGCGTGAGGACTAATGCTTTAATTGCGGTGCATTAGTACGGAAATACTATAAACTAGAAGATTAGATAGAACGGTGCATCCGTGATCGAGGACTGATAGTAAGACTGACAAACGCATTGTGTTTAACGTTAGTTAAGGTACAACTCACTGCGTGCGTAGTCTAAGCAATGTTTATGTAAATAGTTATTATAATTATAAGCCCTCCGTGCTACTTTTTGCCTTTAATTTCAAATTAACCAACGATCTTACGGCAGGGGTTTTGCACATAACGAATATCATAAAAAATACCACGTTATATTTTCCAGTTCTAGTTGGTATCTTGAAATTAAAATCTACCTCTTTATTTTTAAGGAAAAATATTTCAATTTTGCTTTACGTATTCGTCATGAAAACTAAAAAGGTTCTTAAAATATTAGTCTTAGTAAAATTGTGTATATGGGACCAAAGCAAATGACTTAATCACTTACATCATGACCGACATAGCCGTACGTGATTGACACTTGACAATTATTTATTAAATATGATACATATATATATATTTAATTACATTATAAAGTAAATTATATAACTATAATCTCTCGTATGATTCTAAGAAATAATCAGTTTATCTACTTGCTAGCTTAATTACAATCAGATTCAAAATATAATGTTCGTGTATCGGGGGAAGGCAATAAATTACGCTTTATAATTTGTAAAAACTATTATAATATATCTATAGTACATCAATCTATCACGGAATAAAAATTTAAAACCCACATACATTTCTCTGACATATAAAATGAATTATATAATATACGATAAGATAATTAGAAAGTAGACGAAGGGCTAAATGTTTTTGTTAAAAGATTATCTTTTGTTCCTTTTTGATGATGAATGTGTACCAACAATAATTTTTAGCATTTAGGTACCTAACATGTAATGTGATAGTGTAGAAACTGATTTAATTTCAGATCATAGTCACTTCCAGTCATAATATGTTAACTTAGGGGTACTATGTCATTGGCTTAATTTAGAAAAACTAAGAAAAAAATATGTGATTTTTGTATCATTGGTAAGTTAGGTGTATTATGTTTAGATTTTAATTTATATAATTGTTCCTACAACCATTGAACATAAAATATGCAATAGTCAAGTTCCATAGTTTTGTACTTAATTGTATTCTGAGAAAGAGGGGAAGTTGACACTATCTACCTACATTGAATATTGTGATATAGTTTCCACAGATAAATAATATTATATAGTGCTTAAGTACGGGTGGAGAATGCAAATAGTACGTGTTAAATGTAATGATATATTAGTTTATAAACTTTATTTTGTTAGTTGTTTGCTTGCATTTATATAAGCTAAAATGTTTATTGAACAGTCCAATGTCTTCCATTTCTATACATGATTGTGGCTTTCAAAAAAATATTTACTTTGGAACATAGACAATATATGTATAAGCCTATTTTTGTTACATATTATTTTCTACTGCAAAATATGTTTATCTAGCGATTGCTATGTAAATATAATAGTTATAACTGTAAATATATATAATGCTTTAAGCATGTGGTGCCATAAGTAACACTACTAAAGGAGTATTTGTATTTTAACAAATTTATGAAACGAGATAAACTTAAAATCCATATTTTTTTACCTAGAAATATAGAGCAGATATTTACTATAATTTGTATGGTTGTGGTATTGCTACCTAAATATATACATAGGGCCTTCATAATTTGACTATTGATAAACATATTTTATATACGATATGAAAATATATAAAGTTATGTGGGGAAATATACGCCTTAAATGTATAACTAAATGCTTGTTTTAGCTTTTAGACTGGCTTTTCAATATAGTAAGATAATAAGATTGTTATGAAATAGTTATAATTGTAATGTTGTAAAAAAAATCAGAATTTTCCTGTAATGTATATATTATATAGGTTAAAGGGTTATGTAACTCTGAACAGAAGTGATAATAATTTTTTTTATAGATGAGTCGATTTATATAAAAAAAAAAACTAAATTCTAGAGATGTATGACACGCAAAGTTGCAAAATTTTGATTTTTATGTGATTATTCAATTTTAAGTTACTATTGGTATTGTATGATCGTTGCGACTTGAATTGTAGATATTTAAAAACAAAAACACAATAAAAATATATAAAATTATCACGTTTTTTTTTCACATTTCTCTTTGCGTTAGCATACAGTTATATTTAAACATACGTGAATCACGTATTGTTCAATAACAAACAAGGTGAGCAGTCGACACTCACTGATTTTATTAAAATCTCAGTTTAGTAAACGTGTAGGCACACCTTTCGTAGTCTATTTATTTGCAAAGCAACAACTTTGTAAATTTTATTTATGTAAATATTTTATGGTAACTCGACAGAGTATAAATAATATTGAAGTAGCAAAACAGGAAAATAATAATTATTTTTAATAAAAATAGCTAGCAACACACACATCCTAGTAGTACTACTAAAACAAAACCCACAAAAATAAATAAAACTCACTATAAAATTAATAACCATTTAATGGAAAACAAATTTACAATTTCATATACAATGACCGCACTTTGGATGTTTTTATTAATTTATTTACAGTGATTTATATTAATTTGCATATAATAAAGTATTAACATAAAATACAACATAGTAAACTACTATAAAGAATATTATTAAATAAAAGGCACAATATTTCTAATACATTACTGCTTTGAATACATAGAGTAAGCAAATCGTAGATGTGAGATATTACTGCATTCTATAAGGTAAAATTTTTAAATTTATAAAAAAAACTAAAGTGAGTTAAAGTAAGTTGGGAAAAAATAAATTATTATAGTTATAAAAGTTTTGAAGTTGTAGAGTTTTATATCGATTGAAAAATTGAAGGAGGGTGCTATTATTTTAGTCCGGGGAACCACACCCAAAGAAATATTGAGAAACGCTACTGTGGATGTCGTTCGTATTGTTGGCAAAACATTAAAATTTACTATTTTATTTTATATTTACTTTTCCTTGCATGTTCAAAGTCAAATATAGTAATAAAGAATTTGTCATTTAAATGCTTTGCTTACTCTATTCAAATACTATAACTATAGGTAATTTTATTAAATTTATAAAAATGGAATAAAACCGATTAATATAATTTTTCTAGATAGGAATAAAATTTCATTTAAAGCTTATTTCATTTCCCACGTACAGCTTTACGACCTCCAGATTTAATGCTAATGGCATCATTAGGATTTTTCGGGATTAGTTCAATTAATATTGAACCAACAAAAAGGTTGTAATATTAATTTAATTAATTCCGAAAAAGGCGGGCGATTTACGATCGGATCAAATCTTGAAATATCGATACACCAATAAAATAGCATACCTATAGAAATGAAACTGACAACGTAAAATATAATAGGGTTAAATCGTGCTGAGGGCGTCGTGGCGTAGCGGTACTCAGGGAAATGAACTATTTTCATTTTGTCTTACCTATAAGAAGAAAAATCGCGGCGTTGACTTCCGCCACTCAACACGAAACGTCTCGAAAGTTGTAAGGTACGGAGGATATTATCACTCCGTTTCCTCTGCCATGATACTTATGCTGGGTAAAGCGTGAAGCTAAAAATATATTTAGTATATCGACTAGGTGTCTTCAAAATCGTTCGTTCGTATTAATCATTGTTTATTGTCTTTCATACTCTTGATCGGTCATGGTTCGGTCGCGCTTTTCGTTGAATGAAAATATAAAAAATGGAAGCCACAAGTCCTTTCTTTTGGTGGATAATATAGCTTCATTATAATGTTGTTTAAGATAAGATCTATTAGTCATTACTGATAAACGGTCTCATTTAATACATAAGTACCATAAGTAGTATATATTACTAATCGTAGCACCATATTGGAGAAATATGAACCGAAATTGAACTTTTTACCAATATATGTACTCAGAGAACTTAGGTATATGAAAAAAAAGTAACAAAACATCTATAAAAAATAGAAAGCTAACAGAAAAATATAATAATAATAGTTGACAAAAATAAACAATATTAAAAAAATATATAAAAAATATATAAAGACGATATTGGTCATTTGGTGCAACAGCGACGTAAATGAAAGCTTGTAAGTAGTCTCACCGCACACAGTGACACATGCCACTTTATTTCTCAGAAGGTGCAATTACGTCATTATTGCACCAAATGAGCGATATAATGTTTACAATTTAACGATACAAGTGCAAGGAGTACAATTATTAACAACGTTTAAACAAACATTGTTTAATTGAACAAGAAGAAGAATAAAGCAGGCTACAGAACATAATTACAATAAAAGGAAACAAAAGATATTATTGAACTTCAATGTGGCACCTTTGACTATAAACGCGACGATCGTGGGTTCGATTCTCATTCGGAGGACTGTTTTTTTTTTGTTTTATTAATAAGACAAAGGGCAACGTTTAATTTCGCTATATGCGCGATACAGCGAGGAGCTACAAAAAGAAAATAAAGATTTTATAAAAAAAATGTATATAGTGACATTTCATTTTAGTTCTAAATATACATAATACAATCTTTACAGAACCAAATGCAGTCTGGAACGTAAGCACTAATAATAATCCTTTCCTTTCCTATTTCATTTACATTTCACATATGCACTACTTTTGGTGTGCTCTTCCCGCGAAGCCAGTTTAGAAGAACAGTTGGAGTGCTTTGAGTGTCTCGTGCTGTAAATATAATTTATTATAAGTATTCAATTCAATTAGCATTAATAATGAAAGATTTTTAGCTTCGCAGTGTTTTCCGCAAAAAGCAGGGTGGGCAGAGAATACGCGGTGCTAACTTCCGCTACTCGATACACAATATTTGGCAATTGGGCCGTGCTTGGGGAACGGGGTGTTAAAATATTAGATTCCCTCTGCCTAAAAAATAAAAATCAAATCAAATCAGCTTCACACCGCTACCGTATCCCGCACACATCAGGATAGCATATTGCGTGTTGAGTTAAGGGTGAGTCCCTTCCGCCTCATTTCCTTCCTTCCTGCTATATTACGGGAAACGTAACATTTGTTTTTGAAGTTGGCCATGTATTAATTACATCACACACTCGCACGCACGCACGCACGCACGCACGCGCGCACGCGCACACGCACGCGCGCACACACACACACACATATATATATATATATACATACTACTTTTATAAAAAAACATATAAAGCGGTATTTGAAACCGCGCCTCTTGGTAAACGCCCAAGCTTGGTGGTCAGTGGAATAATACTTTAAAATGTTATTTTTTTTATTAATCAAATTAAAACAGCAATGGTATCGAAGTACGGAATTTGAATACCTTGATATTATTATATTTCGTAATGTGATGTAATGACTCCCTCCCTACTTACAAAGCGTGTGGTGTGCTTGGGTGAGCTGCTCGACGGCCTCGGGCGGCAGGTTGGCGACGTCGCGCTGCAGCAGGCGCATGCCGAGCTGGCGCTGCTCGCTCTCGTGCCGCAGCACCACGTCGCGGCTGTGCCGCACCGTGCGCAGCTCTGACAGTCTGCGAGTAAGGGATATTGTTATATAGCTGCACACCGCACACAGCAGTGTAGGCAGAAGCGTAGTGTTAATACACTCCGTTCCCCACTTTACGTCGCTCGAGACACTGCGTGTTGAGTGACGGAACCCAACGTAAACCGCGTTGCCTTGTTATAAGAGCTAAGAAAAGAAATTATATAGGAATGAAATATATTACTAATATTTCATTCTCCCGAGTAAGAATCGAACCCACATCCGTCGATAGTCAAACATTTTAATGCATTCATTGTTAATGCTGCTGCTGCTGTTATAAAATTTTAAGGTTGCGGGACTAAAATCTCGCCCTTCTTTAAAATCTTGAGAAATCTTCCATTTTCAACGTTACGTCATGTTAAAATTATTACACATTTTTTAACCTGTGAATTGTATTTTTATTTAACTTCATCGTAGAAAACGTTAATTATATACTGTACGTGTACTTACATACTGTATCCCAACTGCTACGTCCGCCGAACTAGTTATCTATTTATTATTGACATTCGATAATTTATCAAGTCAAGTTATAAACTACGTAGATAAAGTAAACTAAAATTAATAGACAGAATTATATATTTATGTATATTTATGTATTATTATCAAAAAACCTATTTTTCCTAAGACCCATGCCCTCGTACCCTAATTAGTTCCTATGATTGGCGCTCTACAAAATGTAATGAATGCGATATCTGGTTAATGCTAAATTCGTAGTGAATACTATAAATAATTATATCAGACAATAAACGGAGCTGAGTGCGTAAACGCTTTTTTCTGGTGTTTTTTTAGGTAAAGATTTTGTCAAATGATTTGTGGTGGGTCAGAGATGATGGGTGAATTGTTAATACATTCAATTTTAATGTTGCAAAAGTGAGTTATAATTAAAAATACTTACTTGGCCTGTAACTTTGGTTTATCCACGTCAGGATCGCTAACGCTACTACTTCGTGAAGTGTGCGGCTTATGTGTATCGACAAATTGATGTTCTTTTTCAACAGTGAAACTGGGCAGCTCTTGAGTTCCTTCGTGACTTGAATTAATAGGTAGATCAAACCCTGCAGAACTGCAACGTGATTTCAGATCCTCAAATGATCTCAAACTATCAGATAAACGCAACTGCAGTGTGTCTCTTTCTTCTAGTAATTGAGTTAATTCCATTGTAAGTTCCTCACAACGAACATCCCTTTGGTGCAACATGTACAAAGCTAAATCTAGCTCAGCCCGAGGCACTGCGTCAAGTAATTCTTTATCTAAACTAACTGACGTAGATTCGCCGTCGGGACCGAGCTTAGTGCCGGAAGCAAAAGTTACGTGCTTTTCTATTTTGCTACTTGCTGCCCTCAGGGAATCTTTTAAACTAGCCACTTCATCTTTTAAAGTAACTATTTCTAATTCTTGATTTTCTAGAACTTCCTGAGTCTCTGTTGCTCTATTTGCATATTCCTCTAATACTTTATTTAAGTCCACAATCTGTTTATTAAGATTTGTACATTCGATAATTTTTTGTTTTAAAGATTCGGAATGATTGTTTTTTTCATTTTCTACTTCCTTCTGTTTTTTATCGAAACTTTCCATTTGATCGTGCATTTTTAATCTTAAAATAGCTAATTCGGATTCCTTTTCGAATGTTAGATCCTCAATTTTCTTTTCATATTCTATCAACTGCTTTCTTACATTTTCAAACTCCTCATTTCTTTGTCTAAGCGATATAGTATAATCATGTGTTTTTTGGAATATTTCACTATCTTTTATTTGTAGTTGCTTTATTAATTCTGATATTCTATTTTCATAATTATTACGCAAGTCATCAACTTCTAGGTTCAAGGCAGTGTTGACCGTTTTAGTTGCTTCTAGTTCGGTTTGAAGATTTTTCATTGCGCTTTCTAATTCATTACACTTCTCACTATTGTTCTTGTTTAATTCCTGAATAAGTTTTTCATACTCTTCTTGATGAACAAGAATTTTATTTTCATGTATAAGTTTTTCGTCTTCCATTTCAGAACGAAGTAGATCCAATTGATTTATAACTTCCGTATACTTATCTCTTAGACTTGTTAAATGTTCTTCTTTTTCTTGTAACTTATTTTGTAGAGAACTTATTTGTTCTGCTAGAATAATTTTGTTTGTTTCTGCTTGATCAGAAGACTGTACTTTTTCTAATAACTGCTCATATTTAGCTTCTGAGGCATTCATTTGTAATCTAAGGTCCTGTTCTATTTGTTGAAATTCACATTCTCTTTGTGCTAGGTGTTGTTTCCATAATTCTGCTATTTCAAAACCTCTTTGATCCATAGCACTTGATACTGAAGAACGTAATTCTGTCACCGTCGAAAGAAGCTGATCGTTTTCTGTGTTAAGATTTCGTAACTTTTCATTTAAATCAAATATTTGCTTTTCATATTGTGAATTACTTTCAGTAATTATTTTATTTTTCTCTTCGAGTTCATAGATTTTTAAGTTCGCTTCATCAATACTATTCTTTAAATTGAGAGATATTTCCTCAATATTTTGATATTTTTCAGCTATAGCGATTGCGTTTACATTATTTGTGGTGTCAGCTTTTTCTTTTTCTGTAATTATTTTAACTCTTTCTTGTAATTCATTATTAAGCGACACTATTTTCAAGTTTGCTTCGTTTTCGGCAACTTTTAAAGCGTCAATTTCTGCCAATAGTTCATTGTATTTTAGTAGTATATTTTCTTCAGATACTTTATATAATGTTTGATTTTCCTGTATTTTTAACTGTAGGTTTTCATTTTCAATTATTAACTCTTTATAGCGAGTTTCTAATTGATTATTATTTTCAGAAATTTCTTTATTATATTCTTCTAGGCTTGATATCTTTGTAACTAATTCATCTATTTCTTGTTTTAATGATTCACATTTTGCACATAGCTTTTCTTGCTGTAATTCAACTTTAAGGTTATTAACTTCAAGTTGTAGGTTTTCCTTTTCTTCTGATAATTTCTGATGAAGTTCTTTAACATTTTTACAATTATTACAGGATTCTTGCCGTTGATGTAGTTCTTGTTTAAGATTGCTTAATTCTCTGTTAAATTGTTCAATATCTTTGGATAGTTGTACGTTTTGCTCATTCAAGTTTTCGACGGTAGTTTGTAACTCATCGTTTTCTGTCTCTAATTTTTTCATATCCTCATCCACACACGTAGTGCTTATTTTACTAGCTTGTGCGTGCTGAGAACGTGAAGCATCCACAGTATCATTGGATTCTCCACCCCATTGTAAAGATGAGACCTTGTCATTGACTTGCTTAAAATTATATTTCCACATTTGCAATTCGCTGTCCATTTTCTCTTTCATCTCTGTTAAGCGGTCATTGGCGTTCTTAAAAACTTCGTTTTGTTTTTTTATATACTCTTTTTCTCGTTTTTCCTTACTTAAATCTGTATTAAGCTCTTGTATTTTTTTCTCTAGGGCTTCCAAATTACTTGATAGTTCACTCTCTATTGCCATATCTAACATTGAAGATTGTGAAATAGTTTTAGTCAACTGTAGTTCTTTCGACAGCATGTCATTTGTTGCTTTTAATTCTTTTAATTTCTTTAAAGCTTTTAATAATTTTGCGTTGGTTGTGTCCAATTCTAATTTAAGCTTTTGATTAGTCTCATTAAGTTGTTTAATTTGCTGATTCAAATGTGCGAAACCAGGCGTTACTACTTCTGACTCTTCACCTGCTTCCAGTCCCCAGCCTTCATCAGAATTAAAAGGATCAACCTCTTCGCTCTCCACGTCTTGCTTGTAGCACACATAAGATTTTTTCGGAACTATGGTTTCTTCTATGACTCCTGACGGCGTTATTGTCTGTAAAGGTTGTTTTACTTCTACTTCAGATATTTTCTTTGATATATGTTGTTGTTGAGGCTCTGTAGCAGGAAAATCTGTATCAGAAACAATTTGTGATTGTAAATAAGACATGTCAAATGGTTTGGGTTCTAAGTCCACTGCTTCAATTGTAGATGAAATAGTCATTCCTTCTGTTTTTGGTATGTTCATTTCAAAATTCAGTTTCTTGTTTTCTACGATTTGCTTTATTTGTTCATCCTTCTGGCTCACCAGCATCTGCAGCTGTTCATTGTTTTGTTTTAATGTATGCAATTCCCCCATTAAATTATTTATTTTAGTAGATGTGCTATCAAGTTCATCAATTAAATCTGAATTCTTACTCTCTAAATTTAACATATTTGACAAATTATTTTGTTGTAATTTTTGTATTTTATCATTGAGATCTGTAATTTCTGTGTTTTTACTATTTAAAATAGAATTCAATTTATTTATTTCATTAATATACTGGTCTGTATAATCAGGAGTAACTTCTTTTTGTGCAATGTTTGCTTTATTTATTAGAGCTTGATTTTGTGCAGCCAGGTCACTCAGGTTTAGATTAAGTGTCTCAATGGTATTTCTATATTCATTTAATTGCATTTCCAGTTGTGAAGTATGATCACAGATTTTTTCATATTTTTCACTGAGGATTTTCTTTTCTTTAATTGCACTTTCTATTTGTGTATTGAATTCTAGCTCTAATTCTTCTATAGCGGCTTTCTTTTGGGCGAATAGATTATTATGTTCATTGGTAACACGTTTTAGATTAGCTTCTAATTCTCTAATAGTATTTTGATACATTAGGATTTCTGAATCTGCAGAATCGGCTTTCTGTGCTTTATCTTCTAATATATCACATTTAGTCTGTAGGTCGAAATAAGATCTTTGTAAGTTTTGAATTTCATCATTTACGTTTTGAAGTTTGAAACGTAATTCTTTATTTTCGCTTTCAATTTCAGTTATTTGTTTTTCCACGACTCTATCATTGTCTATAAGAACGGCAAGTCTAGTTACTAATTCATCTTCTTGATGTGTATATTCATCGTAAGCTTTTTGTTTTTCATGTAATTGAGTATCTAAATTATCCGCTTTCCGTTCTAATGACTGACGTCGATTTTCCATAGTAGATATACTTTCTTCAAGACGATATATTCTATTTTTATATTTGTCAATTTCAGATTGTAAGCTTTCTATATACATATCACGTTCTTGAACTTTGGCGTCGTGACCAAATTGAACTTGCATCAATTTTTCGTTTTGAATCTCTAATTGATTTGAGAGCTCTGACATCTGCACTTGTTTTTGATTTACTTCGGCTTCTAAACACGATATTTTGGTTAACATATTGGCGTTGTTTCGTTGTTCAATTTCATACTCTACATTTTTTTTATTTAATGTTTCAATTTGATTTTCAAGATTTTTATTTTCATCACGAGCCAAATATAAATCTTTGTTGAGCAAGTCTATCGATTCGTTTAGTTGACTATTTTTTTGATTATCGGCAATAGTTTGTTTCTTTAATGTTTCAATTTCCGACTGTAAGTGCAAAATCTCTTGCGATTTCTGTTCTATTGTTATCTTTTGTGACTGGAGTCGATTAAATTCCTCCTCCGCATGTTTTAGTTTTTCCTGTAAAGCTGGTATTGTATCTACTTGTATAAGAAGCTGATCATACTGCTCGTTTTTATTCTCGAGTTGTTTTTGAACTTCATTATACTGATTTTCTAATTCAGTATACATGCTTGCTTTTTTCTTGATATTTATTGCATATTTTTTTAACTTTTCCATCAATTCTTTGTTTTTAGTCTCCAGCGCTATATGCTGTTCTTCATGAACATTTTTATTGTCAGATATTGAATTCAATTTCTCTTTAGCGTCTTCGAAAAGCTTTGCAAGTTCGTTAAATTCACTGCTCTTTTGAACAACTATATTATGGAGCTTTTCATTGTCTATAGATTCTTTTCTCAATTGTAACTTTATTTCGTGTATTTCTTCATCGCGTTCTTTAGCTTCTTGAAGGAGAGCTGAGCGTTCGTCATGCTGTTTCTGTTGCTGATTTTGTAATTCCGTAACTAAATTTTGTTTATCAGTAAATAATTCTTGTAATTTCTTCAATTCTGCCTCAAGACTATTATTTTTATTCTCCTGTTTTGATTTTATTGTTATTAATTGAGCTTTTTCATCCTCAAGCACTCGAAGTTTTTCTTCGTAATCAGATAATGTTTTCTGATACAAAGCTATTTGTTTATTTAAAGATTTGATTAACTCTCCATTTTGATCTTTCGCTTTTTCTTCTTCAAGCAAATCTACTGTCGACTTAAGTTTCTGTGTAACGTCATTCAACTTTGTTATTTGATTAATATATTCCGACAATTCTTTGTCTTTCTGTTGTAAAGTATTGCTATAATTTATAACTTGTTTCTCATATTCCAATAGCACATTCTCTAATTCATGAATTCTATTATCTCGTGCAGAAATAGCAGTAGTATATTCTTGATGTACCTTTTGGATCTCGACTTGTATTAACTCTGCTTGACTAATATGTAGATTTTGTTCTGCTTTATTCTCATTTGTAATTGTGTCAATATGATTCTTCAATTGATTATTTTCATCTGTCAATTTCTTAATTATTTTTTCATTTGATGCATTCTTTTGTAATATTTCCTTTTGTTTATCTTGCTGTTCTTCTAAGGATAAAATCTTCATTTGACAATCAGCTATTTCATCTTCTCTTTCTTTGATGGTATTTTTAAGTTTAAGTATTTCTTTTGTTAATTGCTTAACAGATTTTGTTCTACTAGCGCTTTTGTCTGCTGATTTATCATCGTGATGAATAGAATCCGTCGTGGATCCATCTGTAACATCTTCTGTATTTAATGGTTTAATCGCTTCAACTGTTTCTTTTAATATTTCGCTTTTTTCTTGTTTCAATTCATCTATTTGATGATTAAGGTCTTCATTGAGATTTATAAGTTTAATTTTCTCATCATTAAGCTGATCAATAATATTTTTTAGATTATTACATTGTTCAGCTAATTCACGTATATTTTCATTCAATGACTCATTTTCTAATGATAATTTGTTCATTTTTTCCATCACTTCCTGTCGCTCACAAGAGAATAGTTCTATTTTCTTTTTTAATTGAATAGCTTCTTCAATCAATTTTTCATTTTGGATGTTTGGTTCCTCACTTTGTGAGGTGAGCTCAGTTTGACTACCTTCAATTTTCTTGTCACTTTGAAGTGATTTGTTGTACTCCTCTAGTTCCATTTTTTCTTGTGTAGTCAAAGATTCTACAATTTCTATTGATTCCGCTGAACTAACTTTTTCGGCACTCAATTTTTCTAATTTATCTGTCAGTTCAATATTTTCTTGGATATAATTATCAAGCTTCTGCATCAGTTCTTCTTTTTCTTCTTGATGAAGTTTAATAGCACCACTCAACTGTTCTTTATCTAGATTAAGATTTTCTATAATGAGTTCTAGTTCGTTTTTGGACGCTTGTAATTTATCTATTTGCTCTTCTAACTGAACAGATTTCATTTCTGAACAAACTTGTTCATTTTGTAGCAACGATATATCTGTTAATTTATCTTCCATTTCCAAATTTTTCTGTTGTATGCTATGTAGTTCTGAAATAATACAAAAAAATATTTTAAATTGAAAATAAGAATAATAAATATTTTTTTAATTTTCTCACTATAATATACAGAGTGGAAGCGTCTGCGCTCCTTTTACGGAAAATGCATATAGAGTGAAATATTTCAAACCGATATTTTTTTCTTTTCATTTCCATTGTTTACCCATACTGTATTTCGTGTGACGCAATTACAAATAACCAATAACGTAAACACCTACTACTACAAAAATACTACTAAGCGTTGCCGATCTGCCATTTTTTGTTCGCAAAAACATACTAGAGGATACATACGAGGAAGGGATACCTCTCGTATGCAATTCAACATCGCCGCCATTACCTACGACTCGATTTTGTATATGAGGCATGTGCGGCGTTATCGCTTTGATAGGTTTGTGTCTGTGTGCATCAATTTAAACAAATCGCGTTTTATTTTAGAATGATAATGTTATTATTTTGTTTTAAAAAAATCACTTTTCATTTTTGGAAGAATCTCTTTAATTTTAATTGTATTAGGTTTTTATAGAGTAGTTAAAACTGTGGTTTTATTCAAAATGGTGATTGATGATAAAAACATTCTGTATATGCTGCATACATATACGCTGCTTACCCAGATATTTGTGACAGGCTAAGTAGAGGAAACCCGAAAGGGCAATCTATTTTCAATTTCAGGAAATTTTTAAACGCGTGTTGGGTGACTTAACCCCGCGCATTACCTTGTGACCAGAACCAGAAAAATGTAATTGATTCTTTCAGTCGAGTCGTAGTCGGACCCACAAACGTCGTGCTTACGACACTATTCCGCTGCGCTACGACGGCCTCGTAATTTGATACTTATTGTTTGTTATAAAAATATGAATATTATTTATTACCTTGTACTAAATCAAATTTCTGAGTTTCAAGTAAAGTGATGGACTTCAACCTTGCTTCTGATAAGTTCTCCATTTCAACTAGTTTTTTGTATATATCGGATTCCGTCACTGTAACAATAAAAATAATTTAAAATTTGTATGCTCTAGAAATAGGTGCCAAAAGTATATAAGCGAAATCTCTTATATATAAATTTCGGATTGTATATAAATTTCGAATTAATTTCTAGAATATACTTCTAATATGGATCTAGTAAAATAATTTCTAGCTCTTCACCCTACAACAACACCCTCACACACTCACATAGTGAATCCATGGAATTGTATACTTAGAGCCCTTCAAAGCACAACTGTGTGACTGTAAGCCCAACTGTTGTGGGTTTGATTCCCACTCGGGAAAAATTAATAATTATTTATGAATATTTTCATTTCTTCATTCTGATTAAGTCTGGTCTGGTTCTTCTGGGGGCCTTGAGTCACTATCTCTCATCATCTGAATATAAAAAAGGCGGTGTTGGGTTCGATTCCTCCTCCATATACACCAGAGAACCTTGTGTTAACATACTCTTTTGTCCATTATAAGACAATTCAGTCCCTCACTTTCCGCCGAACTCCTTTGTATTGAAGGGCCGAACTCAACGATGCGCCTATTAATGGCCTGGTACTTGTTAAATATTTCACTGCCCACGCACGCTTGTGTCTCTGCGTCATGACAATCTCAGATTTCTTTTATTGAAGATAAAATTGTTGTTTTCCTAAAAATGGTTGTTTGGAAGTTGAGTTTTACTACTCAACAAGTAATATATGAGACAGTGCAACTTGGGCTGAGTGAGAGATAGCGCAACTGAGGAATAGAGTGTATTAACAGTAGGGTCCCTGTGCCTACCCTGTTCAAGTGTTAAGCTTAAAATATATATTGTTTTCTAATACTTACATCTGCCACTGTCATAATCTACCAAATGTAGTTGCAGATTACCTTTCTCTTCTTCCAATTCAGCAACCTTTTGTGTCAGCTGTTGTATTTCCTCATTAAGTTTAATTATTTCAGCATTAGCATCTGATACTTTACTAAAATTATCAATAGTCTTTTGCATTTGTTTCATTTTTAATTTAAAATTAGATTTCACTTTAATCATATTCTTGTTAGCTGCTTCTATTTCGTCATTAAGTGTTAGTATTTGAGCCTGAGCTGTATTTAATTTATCTTGTAATTCTTCTACATTCTGACATTCTATGTCTTGTTTGTCTATTGGAGGTTGTTCTAATTCAACAGAAGTCGCCATATCACTTGTTTCAACCAATTGTTTTTGATTTTTAATAGATAGTTCCAATTCACTAATAGTTGCTTCCTTTTTGTCAATGTTAGATTGAAGCTCAGTAATAAGCATGTCTTTTTGAGCTATTAAATACTCTTTTTGTAATATTTCCTTATTTAAAGCTTGCACCATAATATCAGACTTATTTTTATCAGTTTTAACTTTTTTGTCTGTTTCTTGTAATGATTCAGATGATAAATTACTCCAAGGAGATTTCATTTTTGAGCCTCTGCCGGTTTTACGAGATGGTAGTGGACTTCCTCTTTTATTAGGTGATACACTTGATTTTGGCTCTTGATTAATAGAGGCTAATTGATTTTCTAACTCTTTATTGGTCTGTCTTATTTCTAAATTAATTTGTTCGAGTAATTTAATTTTCTTTGAAAGTTCTTCCATATTGTTTAATTCAATTGATCCTTTTTCTTCTTCTTCTACTTGGTCTTTGTCTGCAATAAGTGGGTGAATGCTATGATCTGGCAGTTTATTTATTTTATCTTGTAATTCTAAGACCTCTTTGGTCTTAAGTTCCAATTCATCTACTAATTTTGAGTGGGCCACAGTGATTTCAAATCTTGCATTTTCCAAAATAGTATTAGCTTCTTTAAGACTATTTATTTTATCTTTTTTTTCCTCAATTTCATTGATTAATTTTTGTTTTTCTTCTTTCCATTCTGTTTCCATGTTTATAAAATTATTTTGCATTTTTATCATTTGCTCTTTTGTGTCCTCCAGTTTATCTAATGTTTCCTTTTCTAAAATTATAATGGAGTAGTGAGTGAACTTGATTAGAATTTACATTGTATGTGTAATAAATATTCTTTATATAGAACTAAGGGAAAATTTTATTATTTATTTTTATTATTACATAAAAAATGTAAGTATATATATCATTATAAAATATTTGTTTCAATGGCGATTTGAGACTATTAGTAGTGACACAGTATGGCAGCATCTAATTGTAACACCATAATTATGAGTTCAACCCTCTGTAGGAAAAAGTGTAAAATATATTTTTTTACACTAATAAACACTATAAATATATATTGTTTTGATATATTTTGTATTGACAATTATATTTAACCTATTGTTAATATTATCCTTGAAAATTATAATACACTATAGGACTATTTCATAGGACATATTATAGGACTATTTTTATAGCTAGTTTCACAATAAAGTAAGCCGTTTTTGTTTCTATTCAATAATTAAATGTAAAATAAACTTTATTTCATACCCTTTTTACTCAGGCTATCAGAGATCAATGTAGTAGCTCGATTTTTAGCTTCTATAATCTGGTCCTTTTCATTAATTTTTTCTTGTAAATCCAAAATTGTTGTTTCCATAGCTCTCATTTTCACTTGCAGGACACTAAGATTATTGTCCTTTTCTTTTATTGTATTTACTAATTTAGATATATCAGGATTTTCGGAGCTCTGCATATTAAGTAAAATTTGTGTCTTATTAAAAATTAACCTTATAGAAAACAATTATTGATAAATAGAATAACTGTAGCCATTAATATATTATAAAGCTTCACCCATTTTATAGCTGGTTAAATAAGGAACCCTATTGTTAAATTACACAGTTTAATACATTCCTATAAATTTTTTAAGACATTGAATATTAAATTGTGGGACTCAACTTTGTGCTTTGTCTGGTTACCACAAAGAGAAAAATAAAATAATTAATTAATTATTTTAGAGGAATGCCTTTGAATGAGTTTATTGTGCACAAAACCAGTGGTAGGTTGATTCCTCAACCATTTATTTAGTCATTGCAATGACTTATTTAAAGAATACAAGGGAACTGTGTTCGAAATATGATTTCACTATATTATAGGAAATTGATTGACAAGTTACAACATATTTATTTGTAAAGTAGAGTTAACATTTCTTCTATCATATCTATAGGATCTATAATCTATAGGATCTATAAAATATACAAAAATATATTGCATATTGCTGTTTACTTTGAAAAACCAAAATTGATAATATAAGACACAAATGTTAACCTTTCTCGAGTCAAATGTTTCACTGACAGAATCCTTTCTTGTGGTTTGTACTGGTTTTTTCATAGGTCTTTTACTTATTTCTTTATATTGTTTAATTCTTTCCATCAAAAGCTCTTTTTGTTTCAAGGTATTTGCCAAACTCTCACTAATTCCAGGAACTGAAAATCAAAATAATGCCATTATATATCTATAGAAATTATGTTACTACTACTTTGTCAACAATTAAAATATTTTTATAATTATTACAATTTTACTATTAAACTATTGTCTTTCTATAAAAGTCCATTATTTAAATAAAAGTATATATAAACTACTTTGCATTAGCAGAGATATCTAGTGAAAAATTATAGAATTTAAAGAAAAATAATGTCTGTTGTAAATATTAATTCAAAAGAGAAGCCCTATAGTATTAATCATATGTAACACATATACTAATATTGCACATACATACACAAGGACATTTTTATAATACATAAAACTTACTATTCAAAGCATCTTGAACAGATAATGTTACAGATGCATCTGTTGCAGCAGAGTAGCCGGTCCTCTCACTTATGGTGGTTGCCACCTCAGACGCTGTGTCTCCAACATCTTCCTCTAAAAGAAGTTATAATTAGAAAATAGAATATCAATTATTATATCAATATGAGGCCAAAATATTGATTAAAATTTATATTTCAACTTCTGCAATGAGCAGCATTAAGTTCCACTACTAAACACAACATAGCAATGCCTCTAGAATTGTGCTGAAAGTGAGGAACAGAGTGTCTTAACACTAGGTTCTCCCTTATTAGAGATTTGATTTGATTTATTACATCAACTGGAAATAAACACTACATACCAAAAGGACGACCAAGTAGCTCAGCAGTCGCTTTTCGATGTTCCTTAATTCTCTTTGACACAAGAGCTGCATTTTCCAGACATTTCTGAGCTCTTTCAAATTTTATTTGTCTTTCAGAAGATGTTGCATGCTGTATAAAATAATGTTGACTAATATTACTCTAGTTTAGTAACATCGTTACTAAGCCATGTAATATAATATATATTAAGAATAAAATAAATGTTCTAAGAAGAGTTAATTAACCATTTTATATTTGATACTGAGTTTATGACCAATATGGACATTGCAGCATACTGTCAAATTTTAAAGTAATATTTTATACCTGCTCAATATGACAATATTTACCTTTATATGTTTAACACTTCCTGCAACGCTGGACACATCGCTAGGCGCTGCT
Organism: Heliconius hewitsoni; assembly: GCA_018230445.1. NCBI lineage: Eukaryota > Metazoa > Arthropoda > Insecta > Lepidoptera > Nymphalidae > Heliconius > Heliconius hewitsoni. Next base: position 7,885 of record DWAN01000032.1, on the reverse strand, counting down.
ATATTGGGATCAGGGACTTCGATCTTTTTATCCTGATCAGGATTAATATTGATGTTTTTACTTTCTGACATTGTATGTTTTCCGCCGCACACATTAAAACGATAAGTAATTTAATCAAAGTCACAGTAATAGTTAATATTGATACCTTTAGATAGACTCTAGTGTAGAAATAAAGGTAATAAACACGAAAATAGAAATTTAATATATTACCACCACTTGGCACTTGTTATTGCTTGCCATCTTGATTTTTTTTGTGTTAAACCACGTCAGCACAGATGACAAATGAAACAGATAATTATTGTATAACATTCGTAATATTTTTGAGTTATAATTTTATATTATTTTTAAGTATTATATTTATATCATAATTAATATACCAAACCTGTCATAATAGATATATTATTCTGAAAATATTGTCAAACTTGCAATAGAATATAATTATAATATAATATCGATTTGGACAGCACTAGTAACCTTCAATTGTCAATTATTTGACAGCTTTTGTGAACTAAAGCTAAAAAATAAATTTATTTAAAAATATTTCCGTATATGATTCTCTAAATCATTTAAGTTAAATGGCATCTTCACGTATCCAGGTGTGTTACTTTATTTAATAGGAATCCACCTTGATAGTAAATATGTTGCATCATTTCAATTTGTTGACATTATTGTAGAATATTATGACCTTATCTAATCCATAATATAATTAAGTTTCTTCTTCTTTTAGGCGACAGTACGCCAAATATCCAAAACATTTAAGAAGAAAAGCAGATTTGAAATTGGTATAGCTAATGATTTACCACCTGCTTACAAGAAATTCTGGCATGAATGGAAGGTGCTTAAACCTGCAGCTGTTCATTATATCCCTCAAGATAGTAAATGGAAGCGAGATGAATTAACTGGTGAAACGTTACCAGTGCAAAATATTTCTATACCTCTTAAATATCCGTCAGAAATACATGAGGGAATTTGGGGTGGAGAGGCAGTAGTTAAAGGTTAGTTTTAACAAAAATATTAACTGAATTATGAACAAGCCTAACAAATAAATAAAAGGCTTTACATTTAAACATACCTTACAGTCAAAAGGAAAATAGTGTTGAAACATTGTTCCTTACTTTCCACCCATTAATGAAAACATGGTGTGTTCAATGGCATAACTCGACACTACAGTGCTTTAGTCTTGTTACCATAGAAAGGAAATGACGGTAATTCATTTCGGATTGAGAGGGAATCAAACCCATAAGCATCGCATTTACAGTCAAACTGTCCATCTGCACCACAACAGCCTCAATCTTTCTTCTGATAGGTTCTTCATTTAAAGTGTTTTTTGTTTTGTATATATTTTATATATCTTTTCCATCACTATTATATTAAAAAGTTGTGTGGTTAATATTAAAGTATATTTTTATTTATATTTTTTTCACCAGTTGTGGTGCAGGGGCACAAAATGTGACTGTAAATTTGACTAGTTATGGGTTCAATTGAGTGGGGACTCAAGGAAATGACATATTTGCTTAAATGAAAATATAATTCATTTCTTCGCTCTGGTGTCAAGACAAGGTGCAGCGTTGAATTCTGCCACTTAACATGAAATGCCACCAGCATTCGGTGGAAAAATGGGAAACAGAGTGTCTTAGCACCAGGTTTCCTCTGCCTACACTGCTGTGTGCAGGATACAGCATAATAATATGCATACATAAAATCTTTTAAAAATTAAGAAATAGTGTGTTTCCTGGTTTAATATTAATTTATTTCTTTATAGGCTTTCAAAAAAGAGATCCCCGTCGCCGTAGAGTGCCTCATTATTGGGTGCCTGTTCTTAAGAGAACTGTTGTAAAATCTGAAGTATTAAATACACATTTGTCTGTGACTGTAACAGATAGAACTATAAAATTAATTCATGATCATTATGGATTTGATCACTATCTCCTAAAGACACCTGCATGTGACTTAGTTTCAATGTTAGCTTTGAAATTAAAAAAACAAATCCTCACTGAGCTCATGAATGGATGTCCAAGATATGCATATGATCCAAAAAAACAAAAAGAAGTTTATGAAGAATATAAAACTTATTTGTCTTCTGTAAGTTATGTCATCTTAAATTATTAGATTCAGCGGAGACCTAATTATATGCACATTCATACATATCTGGGATTATTCAGGCAACATTATAGGTAGATGTGTGACATGTGATAGTAAGACAAACTGTAAAGCTTAACCTTGCAACAGTAGTGGAACACATACTTAGCTAAGTTTTAGTAATGTTTTCTTTAATTTCTATAATATTTTTGAAATGCAACACCGGTATTTGGTCATTTTAATTTATTTAGTTACCAATAGGAGCTTGATCTATGGAGGCAAGGGTTAATAAACATAGTTCTGCTGCTCTACATTCTGCTCAAGTTGATACAAATCCCAGGTACCCTGAGATCCTCTCCCTGGAATCCACATTTTTAGTTTTACACATCACAAGTTGGTTAATTAGGTTTCTACTGTATTTAAAAATTACTGAACTCAATCAGTAAATCATATTAATTAATAATACATTCTTGTTTTAATTATTTTACTTAGTATACACCAGAAGAAATAGAGTGGTATGGGCTTTCCTGGTATGAGGCTTTAAGTAAAGTAGCTAAGATTAAAGAAGCTGCAAACAGACCTGTACCTTTAAAAAACCTCTATAGAAAAAATTTAGTTCAAAAATTAAAAGCTGCAGAAATTGAAACTGCCAACACCACAACGGATGAAATATCGTAAGTTTTTATAACAAAATTTTTCATTTCTTGTTACATTCATTTGTAATACATATTTTATCCTGTAATTGACATATAGATGCATAAGAGTCAGTTCTCTATTTTTGTGTCCCAGTTCTCTTTTTTCTCCTCAAAACATTACATATTGAATGGTGGAACTCAATTCCACTCTCCCTTCTTGGGGTAAAAAATTAATTCTACCTTCAGTCATTGTGTTTATAGTTGTCTAGCTTTGTCCTACTGCACCAGTGACTTTATTAAAATTTCAATTTAAACAAAAGGTACTGTTACTTTATTTCCAAGTTATATATAAAAAGTAATTTTGTTTATTACAATAAAGAGAATTCTCCCTTATAGTATTTTTATTACTTCTCCTGATACATCTAAACTGCAGTATCAGCGGCCACAAATCAATTAATTTTATTTTAGTTTTACAATGGAAAGCTTGAATGAATGTTGACAATCAGATTTCTGTCTAATATTTGAGACATTGTATATTGTAGTGGCGGAAGTTAACTCCGCGTTTTGGTACGAGACTTTAATTATAGATTATGCTATTAGTTAATTTTTATTTTATTTTCAACTAAATTTCTTCTCTTCGTTATTACAGATCTACAACATCTTGGCTCTCAAAAATGAATCCTTTTGGGAAAAAAGATGAAGCTTAGCAAGTTTTGAGAGTTTGTAGTGTTATATTTTAAATTGTTGTGTTATAGAAAAATTTATTCTTCAAATTAAATAGATAGAATTAACAAATTCTTTTAATTTTATAAATATAAAATTTGGGCTCAAGAATTCGCCGGAAAGTGAGGAACGGAGCGTCTTAACACCAGGTTCCCAGGTTCCCTCTCCCTACCCTATGTGCGGAATACAGAGTGAAGCTGAAAAAATGAGAGTTTTGGTTTGCAGGATACCTTAAACAACAATTATGATATTATCAAAATTTATTAAACCAAACCAATATATTCTATTAATTTAATAACTATTATAGTAATCATGAGGATTGTTAGTATATTGTTAGTAAAATATAGTTTTTGTAACAATATAAAATTTTAGGCATGCAAAATAATACCTAGTACAACAAAAAATATAATGTAAATAATTATAAGAATAATTATATATTATTTAACTTAAACATAAAAATATATTAAAATCTTATAAGTAAAAAATACAGAAAAATATGCTTATAAGTACCAATATATTTTTTAAAACAATAAACAATGTTATTACTATTTATATTTATTCAATAGCACACAATAACAAACAGGAAAAAAGTTATCACAATAAAATCTTGTTGTTGCTACACTGTGGCAGGTTGATGAAGGTTTGTTTTGTATTGTGTATTGTTTAACAAAAATAAAAAATATATAAAAATATATGATAATATTAAAATATTGAATAGAATTTTAATATTATCAGAATTCAATACTTTTAAAGTGATATTAATTTTGATTCAATAATTTTATCGTTCACATATTTAACTATACAAAATGTTGTACAACGTAGAATTGACAAATATAATATAAAGAAACATAAATTTTGCAATTTTTTATTATAATTTTTTTATTTTTTATAACATCATAAGCCATATGTTGCTTATGTAAAATTATTATAAATAATGTCTAAAGGTTTACTTGCTGTTCCATAAATTTTCAATTTATCAGCGAAAAGCAAAAAAAATCTTGGAGGAATAATTATGATCATTCTTGTGCTAAATTGTTGGGCATGGTGAAATAAACTTGTTAGGAGTTTTGCTAACGAGACTCAATAATTCAAATGTATTGTAAAACCAGTGACTTTATGGAATTGATAATAATTAAATGGATTTAAAATAGTGTATTATTTGGCACAAATACAAATAGGCACAAACTTATCAATAACGCCATTTTGAAAGCTAGTTTTTTATGTATTTTATTTGAGGAAAAGAAAACTTTTATATAATAAGACTAAAATTGCTTCAGAACTTGTTTTTTTAAATTTTAATCTACTTTTCAGTTCTTAAGTTTTCATTTGGCTTGGACTAATTCTATGTAATGCTTGTGTTTAGTAATTTAAGCAATTTCACAGTTATGCCGTCTACACTTGCCATTTTAACCATATAGCCATATGGGTGTAAAAACACCCAGGTAGATTTAGTTTTTAGTTACTACATTTTTTAATTTTTGTCACAGCGCATTGCACTTGCATGCGAAAAATCTACATATTTTTTTATATATTATTTGTTAAAGTTAGCCAGGTGAAGGGCAACACATTGATATAAAAAGGAAAATATTATGGGTCCCCTCCTGTATAGTCAGTGGTTTAAGTCGTATTTTATAAATTAATTTTTTTGAAGATTTTTACATAAATATATACAAATAGCTACATATATTTATTAACAAAGATCCAAATTAAATGTTAAAAGTAAATTGTTCACCATTTCTTACAATTCATTAATTAATTTTAAAAATAAGGTGATTTTACACCCATGAAGTCTTAGTGGGTTATATAATAGATTATAGGTCTTTAGGGTTAATAATTGATTAGTTTAATAGTGCAAATAGGATAACATGAGAGTTAGTAAATGGGCAAGAGAGGTAACGTGAGGGTAGGTAGTTATGTGACGGCGCAGTCGGCGGGCGCGTCGGGCGCGGCGGCGCGCGCGGCCAGCAGCGCGGCGACGGCGCGCGCCAGGTACGTCATGGTGCCGTAGCGGCCGCTGGGCGCGCTGTCGTACAGCAGCTGGCACACGCCTGCCGCGCCGCCGCACAGCAGCGCGCCGCCCGCCGCCGCCGCCGCCGCCTTCGCGCAGCACAGCGTGGCGTCGCCGGCGCACCGCATCTGCCAATGTCACTTGTTTCTATCAACGACTGTAACGGTTACTGCTGAAGTTAAATCATTACCGTTGTTTATAAACTCTTAATTGATCGGTCTCGCTTAACGTAGTCCTGTACTGTAATTTACACGACCGCGGCTCTCTAAGGGCCCCGTTCGTATTGTTTTATAATATTTTTCCTAAAATAAAACACTAACACAGCAAATATGCCACCTCTATGTAACAGGCCGAGATCACAGTCTTACTGACTGTAAACAGTGCAAATGAAATTACCTCAACTGCGCTTGTGCAATCATTTAGCAATAACACTTCTCAAAACTCAAAGTGGACTGAAGTTAAAAAAAAGACAGCCCTGAGGGTATAAGTAACCAAAAGCCTTCCAAACTTAGATCACACTAGCTAACTCAACCGCTACCAACATCATATGTATTTTCTAAACTTGAAAACTTAGAAGATAAAAAAAAATCTCAACTCCAACCAGTAGAAAAGTTACCCAAACCTACTTCCTTTTCATTGACAAAGTAACTAACATTCGATTCGAATTAATCAAACTGCTTAAAGACACTGCAACAATTGTTACAAAATTATTTATTGTCACTTATTTATAAGAGACTTACTTATAAGATAACTAATCAAATTTAATATTTTTTTCATACTACGTACTGACATATAATTAACTATTATTGCAGCGCGCGCGCTAAACGCGCAATTCGATGGCGTACCTTATTATAGTTATTTCATTATTTAATGATAACTAAGAAATACACCGTAATGTTATATAGCCTATAGCACTTCCAAAGAATGCAGAATTCATATAAAACAAAAAAAAAGTAAATCAGATAGAAGTAAGTAGGTAATCCAGAGATATTAGCGTTTTGACAAACAAACAAACTCTTCCGCTTTATTATATTAGTATAGATCTTTATTGCCTCTTACCACAAAAATTGTCCCTTATCCAACATATTATATAATTGTAAAGCCCATTTTGAATGAATTAAAAAATAATTACAAACCTGATCTTCTAAGAATATTTGATTAGCTTTATGCACCAGATGCTCCACTGTTATCATTTCACCGAGGTGGGCAACAGCTTTATATTCCACAACCAACGTTAAAACCATGAGGGCTTCGACAACCAACTGTCTGTATTCCGGCTGCGGTATTGAATTTAATACAGTTTCAACGGCTAAAGCGAATTTAAGTTCTCCAGACGTCATCTCTTGAGTCAAATTCGGTTGCAATATTTTCTCCTGAATCACCAACCCTTGGCACTAAAAAAAATCTCTTGCATATTATCAATTTCAATTTGAAGTTATTTAAAGCAAGAAAAACAAAGAGTATAAAATTCAGTCAGGCATTCGTTTTTATAAATTATTATTAAAATATTTATTTTTTATGAAATGTAAGATGGAACAACGTATGAATATAAATGCAAAGGTTGTAGGTTCAATCCACGTCATGGGAATGAATATACTTAATTTCTCATAAGATAAGGCAAATGAATATGAAATAAAATAAATATAATACCTTTTCTAGAACAGCCCAAACGCGTTGATAAAAATCTCTCGGTACGCGGTTAAGAGCACCGTCCAATCGTCTACGTCGCAGCCACTGGCCTTGACGATCGGGTTCGGTTATTGGAGCTGTATATGAAAAAAACATAAAAAATATTATTAAAATAAATTACATATTTAAATTTATTATTTTATGATGATCAATTTTAGTTTAAAATTTTAATTGCATTATAAAATATTAAAAAAAAATAGCAAAACATAAAAAAATATAAAAAAAAGTAGAAAAGAAAGACTTCTTTCTATACGATGGATGGAACTAAAAGCGTCATAATGGAGAACGAAATGTTTTAGGACTAGGTTCTCGAGTTCACTTCGCCTACCTGCGGGAAACAGCGTAAAGCCAAAAAAAACAAACCATCATCTATAGCACCCTGAAGTCCTTGTCCTTCCAAAATAATTTGAGATTTCTTAGTGTATCTGTGAGACTTGTTGTTGCTTACTATTGATATATTCCCACGTCCCACAGCTGAAATAATTATTAAAATTTTATGATTATTTTATTTAGGAATAAAATAATATAAATAAAAATGAATTAATAAAAATGGTAAATTTTACAAATACCATTAAAAGGTGGACAACAACAACGGGAATGTGCAAAGCTATCATGCATTTTTTTTTTTATAATTTTGGAAAAAATATATATTTATAGTATAACTAAAATGCAGAGTCGAGAACTAAAATGAGGCCGGTCGTGGCGCAGTGGCACAAAGTGTGACTGTAAACCGACTGGTTGTGGGTTCGAT
>DWAN01000031.1:0-39468 GCA_018230445.1 Heliconius hewitsoni | reverse complement strand
CTGCCTACCCTGCTGTGTGCGGGATACAGCGTGAAGCTGATTTATTTTTTATTTTTTTATTGTGGTTCAAAAGTAAAGATTTTTCTGAACACCTCTTAGTTTAGTAGTTAAGAGGTCATTGGATGTTCATTGTCAATTTTAAGGACTCCGGTTTTATATGTTAGTTTTGAGATACTTAATTAATACTTAATTAGTTTAAAAAATGTTTAAGAAATAGTTTTGAGATATTTAGATATGTTTAATAGATACATCCTTCCCTATATTTTAGAGACGTATCGAGTTTTATGGTACTGGTGGAACCGCACCAAAGTGCCGCGTTTTTTCAACTTAATCAGAATGTTGTTCTCCAAGCAATACAAAATCAATTCAACCTCAGCATTTCCCGAGACATTTTGAATTTTAAAATATATTCATATTATATTTTTTTTTAATTGTATTTTACGCTTGTTTCCACAAAAAGCCTACCATGATCTGCAGAGACCTGGCCACTCCGTTCACCGCTTTTCGCCAAAATTCGAAACATTGTTTTATTTTTTTTTAATGGAAAAGACACGGCAAACGAGCGTTCGGGTCACCTGATGGTAAGTGATTACCGCCGCCCACGGCCCCGTGCAACACCAGAGGAGCTACAGGTGCGTTGTTTTTTAGGAACGACGTTGCCTAAACGAGATTCAAATTCACGACCGTCACGTTTAAAGTCAGACATTGCTTTACTGTGTCACGACAGCCTCATTATAAATGTACATATACAACCTAAATTGAAATCTAACATTGTTTAATAATACATTTTTATTGTTTATAAAGATTATATTATTTTTTCTTGCGCGACCTTGTACCTCTCTAAGCTAACGAGTTGTTAGTAAGATCACGATCTGTTAACAAACACTGATACAGATATAACTAGTTAATACCAGTGGGCTTATCTCCAAATATACCTTTAATTTTTTACATTCAAGTGACAATTTCAAAAATGAAAGTAAAATATAAAAGACCAAATATATTTAATCTTAATATAAATAATATCATCTTCCATAGCGATGGCGGCGCCCGACTCACACTTGATCGGTTTTGTTTATTAAAATGTATTGTAATGCGTCGTTGTGATTTGCAAATGCAATAAAATTATGTAAATGTAAATCACAACGACATCTTGAACATTTACCACTTGCGAACCATTTAGAATTATCTATATGATGATTACGGGTTCGATCCACCCGGAAAATTCTCAAGTCTACATAAAATAATAAACATATTGCACCATAAAACGAGAAAATTTCGTAAGAATAAAAAAAAATAAGTATGTACATGAGGAAAATTTGTAATAAGTTTTAAGTTGCCCCACAATCAGTGGTATTGTTTAATAACAATTAGTAAAACCTAAACTAGCTTCACGCAAAAAAAAATACTAAGATAATAATTAGTCTTAGTAATTTTATAATGAAATAATAAACATTCACACATTAATAAATTCCATGCCTGTTATTAAAAATCTTCCGTTTCCCATTTTACGTCGAATTCTTTTCGAAGGTATAAAGAACATACTAGGGCTAAAACACTGATCATATCTATCAATTTCAAAATTACACGGAATGTAGCGAACGGAATGTCAATACACTAAGTTGCCTGCCACAATTCAGCCAAACCGATTCGAACCCGTAACCGACTCGTGTACAGCAAAGAGGATTTTATGCCACTATAGCGTCATCATAACACTAAAACTACTATAATACCATAATAGATTTTATTCTTGCATGATTCAACAGTCATATTAGAAATTCAGTTACTGAATTAGTCCCCCACATACTGTTAAATATATATATGGCCCATAATAAAACATTGGACTAGGGCCAAGCAGGTAAAATCAATAGCTAAGCGTTGCTACGCTACTATAGCTACAAAATAGCAAAATATTTCAGATTTCTTGCATAAACAATGAAATGAAAAGAGAATTTCATGCTTTCTTTTATTTGAGTCCAGTCGTGGCGCAGGGGCACAAAGTGTGACTGTAACGCTTTATTACTGAAATTTATATTTTCATTTCTTCGCTCTGATGTCGCAAAGCGCGGCGTTGAGTTCCGCCACTTAACACGTAATGCTTGCAGCATTTCTCTCTGCCTTCCCTGCTGTGTGCGGGATACAGCGTGAAGCTGGTTAATTCTTTTGTTTACCGATTGAAATACGCCATTATGACGCAATTGTGAACGATTTTATGTAAAAGTATATGAAGTATATGTGTTATCTCTATACTTATTTACAGGTTGGTTTTGCCATTTAACAATATAAACGCTACATTAAATATAAACGAGGATGACTAACATAAATGGGCATTTACTTCCCTTTTGCTCTACATTATATTATGTGTAAGTGGACACATTAGTACTATCATAAAAGATAAAAGTTTAATTTAAACGAATTCATTTTAGTACCTACATATAGTAGGCAGATGGTTCTAGTGTTAAAAAAAATCGATTGCAACTTTTTTGCTCAATTTTTGAGGCATTTATCTTGTAATCTGAAAACGAACTAAATACCCGAGTGAAAACCGAATCCACAATCGCCGCGACTACACACAAACGTTGTGACATTGTGCCACTGCGACACGACAGCTTCAAGATAATTCATCATATTGAAATACATACTATGAGAACAATAATCAATCACAATATGACTAAACAGCTGTCAACAGGGTGGAAGACATTAATAGAAGTCAGTGGAAAACTAGTACTACTACCTTACTTAATACTCAAGGTCATTATGGCATAGGTTATATACTAAAATGAATATCTCGTATCTTTGAAATGTTAAATTTATGTTAATATTTATTCAAATTTATAAAACTGAAGCTTGTTTGTTTGAGTGCACTAATCTCAGGAACTAATAGTTTGAGTAAAAAAATGTTTGTGGGTTGGATATTCTATTAATTGAAGAAGGGTATACGAACATATTACATGACGTAAATCGTGTCCATGTAACCAGTACTTCAGTACCAGCAGACAGAATTACGTCAATTACTAAGTATATTTTGATTATTTCTATTTGACGACACAGGCAAAAGCCGGCGTCCGCGCCTCTTAAGCCATACATTCTCATCAAGCTATGTTGAAATTCTTATACGCTAGTTGCAAATTTTCGAATAGAAAAAAAATAATTATGTGATGCTACTATAAATACAGGTGAATGATAATTCTCAAAAAGCAGTTTTTTTTACTTACTTACTTAGCTTCACGCTTTATCCCTAGCGGGATAGTCAGAGAGAACGGAGCGCCAAACGCTACGGTACATACCTCTTTCGCCTCGTACACTGTCATCAACCTCTTCATACATGCTTTCCGGGGGATCCTCATGCTTTTTACGTGACCTTCATACTTCCCAAATATACCACTTCATTCACCTGTTCTTTTTAAATATTATTAAAATTTACCGTATTTTTAATAATATCTTGGATTAGATTACAACAATTATATTATTTCAAACTTAAATTTGAAATAATGATGAAACAAATTTGTAATCTGATTTAGATGCAAAAAAAGTGATATGCAAAAAAAATTGGCTAAACTCCATCATTCTAAAACATTTCCACACATACTAAATAATGTAATGTGACAATCCATTTATATAGAGTATAGATAAGTATTTGCAGTTTAAAGTTTATTTCTAATAAGAATCTATTATTGGATATAGCATCATGTCCAGTTGGAATGTATTCAGCAGATGCAAGTGTTAATTCACAACTAACTGACATTGTGAATCAATAAGACTAGTATTATTAATAATATCACACTTTTTTTTAATGAAAACTTCATTTAATTTAAAATAAAAACAAATTAAATATAAATTACAAAGTGCAAAGGCACTGGGGGGGACAGACTTTAGTTGAATATAATACAATTTTATAATTTGCAATTACAATTTAAAAATTAGATAGCAATTCAATATTATATAGTCATTCATTATGGTTTATACAATATATTCTTGAAATATATACATATTAAGAATGATATTAACCATTTAAACATTAGTCAAACAAAATAGAAATTTATGTCACAAAATATTATAACATTCTATGGCAATAATTTTAAGAACATTTTTTTAACATAATATAATATAGCTTAGAACAACTACCATTATAACGATTTCGCCAATTAACATGTTTCAATAAATGTCATAATTTATTATTAGTTTTCAACTTCTATCTCTTCAATTGAAGAATATATTATAGTGATTATTATAGGCTGTGTGACTACAGAGTATGTATATATAACAGTCATATTTATAGCTTCACTTTTCAATTGATTTAGAGATTGAAGCCTTAGTAAATAATATAACATAGCAATTGCAACACAATCTGTCTGTTTTTATAATGAAATATAATATTATTTATAATATCTAGTGGATAATCAATGGGGACTAGCTTATACTTGCAACTTTGTCAGTGTGGTCAAATAAAAATAAATACTTGTATTGTATGACACATTTTAAATGCACTACTAGGTAACTCAGACCACAATTAAAGTGGGTTAATTTGAGACAATTAACATATATTTTCTTTACACTGAATCCAATACTAACCAGGGTAGGCTGAGGGAACCTGGGTACCTATCATTAAGACAGTTTGTTCAAATTAAGATATCTCCCTTACCTATTTTACGCCAAATTCTAGCAGCATTGCCCTTTAAGTAGCGGAATGTTTTTAATAGAAATCTATATGTTCTGAAATTTGCATGTTCATGTTAATAGTATAGATATACATATTTGGAGGTAAAAAAATATACAACTTATCTATCACGCTTCCGTGAGTGACTAAGTTTGAGGAGTAAATTTTTAACGTCTATAGTAATAGTATCTTTAAGTCTGTTTAAAAATTGAGAGTAAAATGGACATAGATTGATGAACGAATTATTAAAGTTAAAATTTTAGTAGCTAATTACAAAAGTGAGTAAAATAATTTTATATAAGATATTAATAATCTTTATAGGTAGCTTAAAAACCTGCTTTAAAAAATGTATTTTGTTTCATAATAGATATGATGCAATAAAATTTTAGATAAGAACTAATGCAATGTTGTAATATATAACATAAATGATTGGCTTAAAAATTTAAAAATATTTTATAAAATTATAAAAAATAATATATGTAGCAGTAATTAAGTATGAGAATTCATTTAAATTTGTATAGATGTAAGAATTTTTAGTTCAACTTCTAATAACAATTACATATATGCTAATAAAATATTAAACTGTGCAAATTAGATTATTATATTCACAAACTACAAGTCCAAGGACAAATTGGTAAAAAGGAAGTCCACAATCATTGTAAAATTAACAAGTTCTACTTCATGTAACTCATTAAAAATCACCCACAATAAAATATAACATTCGATTTAGAATATCCTGAATGACCTTGAAGTCCTGAACTTTCAATTATATTTAGAAAGTACTAACATATTGCAAAATAATCTTTAATAAGTGGGTAGCCGAATCTAACAATTATACTTTTACCTCATTAATATAATGTGGAAATTAATTAATATAAATTAAAAAGTGACTAATATATACTATTTAAAATCTTACCTTTTCCAATTCCTTTTCGATTTCGGCGGCGCGAATAACCAAAGGTCCTCGTACTGCATATTCAAGTTTTAAAATATTAGGGTTAATATTATCTATCGTAACAGCTTTAGAAGCCATCGTTCGAGAGCTATTAAATATCTTTTGCGGTAATAACACTGGTTCAACGGCCACTCTGCGACTGGCGGCGGCGCACCTTATCATCAGTTTCGATGACATTTTCTGTAATCAGTGACACTACTTTAAATACGTCACTTTACACAAAATTACACGAAATATACATAATAGTTTACTAATAAGTATTATGATAGGCTTTTTTTTATTTTATATAACACTGTTCAAGCTCTATATTTAATGTAAGAGCAGGATAACACAATGCTTACCTCGTTGGTTATGTATCGTATTTACAATCGATAGGTTCGTTCAACAATTAGATTTTAATAACTGGTTATTGATGCTGCAGTCGGTTGATTAATATAAATGAACGGTGACGTACAGTAAGGTTATCTAGGAATTGAACAAATTACGTAAATAATACATGTAAATATTAATTTAATAAATTCAAAATGACACTATCGGTTATACTCTATATATGTATGTTTTGACGCGTATGCATTTAATTATACAAACGAAAATTATACACTAAACTATGTAAGCAAGTTTTCTACTGACTAATGACTACAAAATATATATATATATATGAATTAGGTATTTAGCTGTATTTATTTATAGTTTTTTGACTTTTGGCATTTTATTTTTATATTGTGTAATGGCAACATCTTGATTGTAATGTCATTTGCAAACATGTATATTTGGTACAGATAAGAAAAAAAATATTCAGAAAAGCCATAAGCAATATTCATAATTAATTAATATATTAAATCAAATGTATTAAAATTGTATTTGTAATTAATTCACCTAATTAAATGATACAGAAATTTTGTAAAAATGGAGAAATGCTTTTGTTATAACACTCCTTCTCCAAAAATGGAATATATGATATTTTATATAAATTACCTTCCAGGGAAAAGTAAAATTGACGTATCTAATCCATTATACTTACATTACCTGAGTAAGCTGATTAAAAAATATTAATTTTAAAAGTTACTCACTAAAACAACCGTTTTTTTTATTGAAACATATAATCTACAATTTTATCTTATCAAAACTTATGTAATGGTCAATACACCGACCCCACTACGACGATTATGATTGTGATGTTTGTTCAAACCAATATAAGCTGAGTGTTGTCAAATAATTAAATATTTAGATTTAGTCTTTCCTTATTTTCCGTTTATAACTCTGCACCACACAATTAAATCATAATAACCTTTATGCTTTAAATATTCTGTTATTATATTGTAATCGCAATGGTTTTCTTTTTGATTGACTAGTTATTAGTTTAACGTTTGTACTGCCATTTTTTTACATAAAATGATTGAAGCAGGCAATATTAAACGAATAAAGTAAGTAACTCTTTAGATTATCTTCTTCTATCCATTGGTTTTATTGTATGATAGGCAGCAAGAGTCTCGTGTATTAGTGTTCTACAAGTCTACAGTCCATTTGTACTATTTAAATAAAATATTAGTACTCACCTATTCTTGTAATCCGAAAAATTGCAAAAAACACGCCACAAATAATATTTGATTAGTAACAAACCTAATCAGTGGAGAACTGAAATTAACTAATACATAATATTATATTCGTCTAAAGATAACATGTTATCGTAGTTTGATGAATGACTGTATAATTAGGCTTACCATACGTCCCGGTTTGACCGGGATAGTCCCAATTTGAGATCCCTGTCCCGGCGTCCCGGTCAAACTTGAACAGCACCGACACCCCAACCGATCGTTCCCCCGCGCCCCGCCGCGCCGCCCGTGCCCTTTATTAATATGTTTCCAATTCATAATGATTTTGATTGCACTTCAAATATGAAAAACACAAATTAAGCGAAAAGCAAAATGGAAATGAGCCTCTTTCTCTTCTGTGTCCCGGTTTGGCTCTTCGTAATTATGGTAAGCCTATGTGTAGTGTTAGCTCGTGCTCTCATTGCACAGACATATTTTGTATTATTTGTGCTATTTTGTATTATATCGTTATAATGATGTAGTTGTGTTATATTGTATAATATTTTTGCATAAAATTCGATTTGTATTATACTTTTTGGGCATAAGGCTATAATGATTCGATAAAAATCCCTAGAAGCAACCGAATTAAAATTCGAAACCGCGTTATAACTGAGAAATTTGATGTTCCAAACTGTATAAAAATCATGATGTAATATTTTATTAGTATACATTAAGATCTCAAAGTTTTATATAGAAATAGGTACGTAAAAAGACGAATGTATAAGTAACTTATTTTGACCCTATTTTAAAGTCATTTTGTTATAACAAAATAATAAAATGGAATAGTGCTTTTAGTGAAGGCATAGACAGCATTTACATTTTTAAATTTAATAAGCACATAAATTGCAATTGACAACGATAGGATTTAGTTAGTTGTGCCGTATGCGTCAGTTATAAATAGCGACTTCAAAATTTTGTAAAATATAATGAATCATAATTTAAGCTTAAATAAAAAATAATATATAAGGAGCTAGGTATAAAATAAGTAGTCATACATATATTTCATAATTAATTTATTTTTACACAATACTCTCAACTAATGTCAAACAACTAATAATAATAATCCCGATACAAAAATATTTCCTCTCCTTATTTATTATATTGACAGATTTATACTTTTTACAATAATTGTATATTTAACTCCATCTAGTGTGCCTCTGGTCAATATGCAATTATATAATAAAAAAAATTCTGATGTTATTTATATGTATACAACTTCTAGATACAATCGTTATTAGTTGGCCCATTTAAAAAAAAATCATTAAAAAAATCCAAACGCTATGCTTCTCTTTGAGGAGCAACAAATCTAAATACTATATACCTTTTAAATGGGACAACTTATGACAGAGTCCGACAAACATTATAAATTATACAGAAGCAGATATAACAATATCCATTTTTACTATACATTTTTCAGTGTTATTGCATAGTTGAACGTTTTAAAGTTAATTTCAAATATTATACAGGCATGTGTTACGTAACTGTTATAAAACAATATTTGTTCAAGAGTTACTGGAATCAGTACTAAAACATATTTTATTAATTTTCCATATATTGAAGTGCTTTATTTGCTTCTATATGATTCGTTCGTTTTTAATCAATGTTCATCACAAACGGGAACGCACATATTTACAGTGGACAAAGGACTTTATAACAAAAATTGACGATACTTTAACATTAAACAACAGTTATCTCACACATTTATGGCAAATCGTCAAATACCACAATGAAATAATAATTTTTTACCATTTAATAGTCAAAATAATATAAAACACGAAATATATTTTTTAGCTATATTTTACATAGTCTTATAACGAAATAAATAAATTATTTTCTAAATAGTTACGTCGCTATTGTCAAATAAACTTACAACGATAGGCAAAACGGCCGGTGGTCGTCGCCTTCCTAATTTACTGTATATGACATAATATGTACTAAATGATCTCTTTACACTCGGCTCGGCTTACTACTACGGCCCGGACTTGGTCCAACCCGAACAGTCCTAAGCTGAGCGAGACTCATTATATAATATTATATATTTATTACAAAGTGTCCTCACAATATACATACATCTAGATGATATCACGTGATGATATGAATTCGACGAAGAAAAATACTGACACATAAGTACGGCCGGAGTTAGTTGAAAATAAAAAAAAATAAAAAAAAAATAAAATAAAATATCAATAAAATAAAATATGAAACAAATAACAGTGATATAGGTTAACGAGTAGTAAAATATATAAGTATATAAATACAGAAAGAATAGACAACATTGCGTAGTACAAGTGTTGCCAGCTGAAAAAAATGTAGTTAAATAACAGTTTGTTATTAAAAAAATATAAGGTAGACATAAATAAAATGTAAAATAAAGAATAAGAACATTGTAATTAATATGGAACAAACTAGCTAGAACAACATCATTTGGTTTAACAATATACATAAATTAACATTGTTAGTTCCATATCATATATCATATCTTTGCTCCGTCACTAACTTTCTATCGACTCGAGTCACCCCACAAGACTACCGTAAACAGTATATATTCAAAAATAAATTCAATATTTCATCGTCGTCACCAAACAATAACAGGATAGTATTTTTTAGAATGTGATAGAACAGTATAAAACATTTTAACAAGTGACGAATATTGGGCGGTCACTAACCTCGCGCACTAAGCAGTGCGGGTAGATGGAAATATCAATAGCGTTTAACAAATAATTGTTATAATTAAAAGTCGTCACTAAACAATGTAAGTATAAAACGTTTTAGCCGTCCGGTCGGGCGGCGCTAGCAGTCGCGGTCCTCGCGCACGAGCTGCTGCGTGTCGACGCCGGTGTCGGCGGCGGGGTCGAGCGCGCGCGCGCGCTTGTTACCGCGCCCCTCGCGCGTCTCCGTCGACGACGGCGATATCACCGCCGACACCACCTTGTCCTTTATCTCTTCTGGCACCTCGTAGATTCCGGCTGTGGAATTACAAATACTAATATTAGTTGACACTTAAGAATCTCAATTGAGCCTATTATGATGCAGCAGCACAATGTCTGCTCAAACTCTAAAGACAACGGTTGTGGATTCGATTCATACTCGTAGAAATTTCAATTTTATTCTAATAAGATAAAGTAAGCAGGTTCTTTTCTAAGGTAAAAGAAAGTTTCGTTATCAATATTGTGGATATGCTCCAATACATGAAAGCGGCTATGTTCTCTAGAGACGATTCAAAACGTCACCAAGATGAGACACGGTCAACGATAAAAATATGTATAAAATCCAAAGCTATAAACACTTACGCAAAGGCGGTTCGGGTTCCCCAGCTGCTGTAGCTCTCGTAACAGCTTCGTACATAGGGTTGCTAAAATCACGACCTTTTCTCGCTGGTTCATCTAGCGCATATACATCGGCACCGGCCGGCCCCGTGCTGGGCGTGCTGAGCCCCGTACCGAACTCCACGTTGGAGCCCGCACGGAAAGATACGCTCTGCGATGACGCGAGGCTACCAAGCCCTCCGCCTTTACCGCTGTAAAGTAATAGGGAACGGTTACACAAATTGGAATGCATAAATTCATATTACTATTTGACATAAAAAAAAATAATACGAACGAAAACAAGTTCGTATCTATTGTTTATAAAGAGGAAATTGCTTGTCAAATTAATTCAGGATTAAGTAAAAAAAATACACTACATCTTCATTTGCATAGTCTGACTATAAATAAAGATTTATTTGAATTAGTCGTTAAGAAAATCACGTGAACACTCACAATGGCCTCTTCCGTATGACGAACCAGGCGGCGGCGACGGCGGCGGCCAGCACCAGCACCAGCAGCACGGGCACAAGCACGGCGCCGGTGGAGGGCCCGCGTGTGGCGGCGGCGGCCTCAGCGCAGAAGGGCGGCAGCAGCGGCGCCAGGCACGCGCACGTGAGCTCGCCCGCGTCGTCCTCGCTGCAGGTGCCGCCGTTGCGGCAGGGGCACACGCGCGGCAGCGGGCGCGGCGGCTCGGCGGCGGCGTCGCAGGTGGGCGCGTGCGCGGCGCGCTTCGGCGGCGGCAGCAGGTCGGGACAGGCACAGCGACGGCCAGCGGGCACAGCCAAGCACAGGTGCGAGCAGGGCGCGCGCGCGCAACTGTTGCTCACATCCAGCGATGTATTATAGCGCGCCGGGTGGTACACTGCAGACGACATATCAATTAATATATTTACAACACGGAACAAAAAAAATAACAGCACCCCCATGACACCCCCCCCCCCCCCCGGACCTTTGCGGCCTCGTAATAAATATGAATTACTATAAACAATTAAATGAAACAATTAAAATTGTATAGCCAACCTTTCACAGCTGAAGGATTGACTAGATCCTTGGATATGACAAATGGCACTCCTCTTCCGAATTTATCCTGGCGCACCAGCTCTCCGGTATCCCGTGTCATCCAGTACAATGACGATTCAAACACGTCTAAAGATATAGGATGTTTTAAACTTTCTCCCTTCAAAATTACTCTACGATTTGTTCCGTCCTGTTTCATCATTTCTATGGTGTTTAATTTCGTATCAGCCCAGTATATAGTATGGTCCATGGCATGATCGATGGCTATGCCGGTGGGGTGGCGAATATTCTCAGCAATAATAGGTCGTCTTTTCGAGCCATCCATCCAGGCTGTTTCAATTTTCGGCGCCGATCCTGCATCAGTCCAGTACATTTTACCGAATTGTGGGTCAAGGGCTAATGACGTAGGGCTCTCGATACCAGCTGACACCAAAGCACGTCGATATCGTCCATCAGTTCTTGCTACCATAACACGACCTCTAGGCTTCGATCCAGTTCTATCAGTTTCAGTCCAGTATAAGTTTTCACCAATATAATCCACTGCGAGTGCTGTCGGTTTAGAATTTCCTTTCATGTTTAAATCTTGTGCGTATCCATTCTTAACTTCACCATTAAGAGCGTTGATCATATATGAACGTTTTATTGTTTTGTCGTAGCTGTCCGCCCAGAAAATCATCTCTTGCTTGGGATCATAATCGATAGCTTCTATTCTCTTTTCTGATGTAATGATGTCGAATTGTTCATTTTTATCTTGTACGAATGCTCGTATTTCAGGTCCATTAGCATATATTAACACTACTTCGTCTTTGACAGCCTTGCATATACCGGACAGGGAGTCAGCCAACCTGAAAATATTTTTGTATATAATTTGTGTTGCTTCAATCATGCAGGCACAGCGCCATTTATATGGTATTATTGAAATATAGTATGAAAGCAGCGGTATACTAACTTGAAACCTTCACGACAGCTACAACTATAGCTGCCATTAAGGTTAGTGCAGAGGTGTGAGCAGTGGTGAGCGCCGGTCACACACTCGTCTACGTCAGAGCATCGCTTGCTGTCCGCGCGTGATATAATCCAGCCCTGGAAGCACGTGCAGATGTATCCTCCAGTACCCGCAATACCCACAGCACCTCCAGCAGGCAACGTCAAATTGGTACAGAAGTGTTCACAGCCGCCTGGAAAAGAAATAGCAAGATGTAAGTTTTTCACTTTCATATTGTTGTAAGCCGCATATACCTGGATAAGCAGGAGGATTTAGTGTTAAGACACTTCGATTCCCACGAACCGCTCAATTTTTCAGACATGGCGTGGTGAGTTAAGAAGAAGTATAAGAAGTTTTTTTATGTATTTTAAAAAGCAATAATAATAAACTATTTAAGATAGAAATTGTCAATTTCTCTTATGTATTTAAAAAAAAAATTGATTACCTTTATCAACTGGCGAACATGTATGTGTGTGGTGACATCCCAACTCGTCAGATCCATCTCCACAGTCATCTGCCAAATCACAAAGTTGTGTTCGTGACACGCAATTGCGGTTGGCGCATTGGAACTGAGTGAGCGGATCACAAGGACGAGCGCGCGATGCGCAGAGTGTCATATTATTTTCGTCTGAACCGTCACCACAATTGTCTATACCATCACATACTTGATACCTACAGAAATTGGTATTATATTATAGTCAATTGCATTTTATAAAAGAATAATTGCAAGACAATGTCATATTTATCAAATAAATCTTACCTAGGCACGCAACGGTGATTGTCACAATGGAAGCGTCTAAGCGTATCGCAATTAAAATCAGTGCAAATTGAGGGAGCCTCGTCAGATCCGTCGCCGCAGTCATCTGTTCCATCACAAAGGTCCGATTGTGACACGCACAATTTATTTGCACATTGGAATCTATGACAAACATTTTTTTTTAATTCTAACACTATTATTGAGATGTTTTTTAAATAAGGTACAATTTTTTTTAATAAGGTACAATTTAAGGTATTTTTTTTAAATATGTATATGAATAGTGAATGCTGTAAATTACCTGCTCTCTGGACAATATCTACCACCAGGGAATCGTGGCGGACATCCAACTTCATCAGATAAGTCTCTACAGTCTCTGTCCCCATCGCATCTGAAATAAGCTGCAATGCAGTGACCCGATTCACATTGGAATGTTCCATTTTTACATTGGAATCCACCACAGTCCATCTCGTCGGTATTGTCTCCGCAGTCATCTTCATGGTCACAACGCCATCTTGAGGAGATGCATTTTCCATTACCACATTTAAATTCTGATTCTGAGCATTCTCTGTATTTATGTTGACAAACAGATTCCGCTTCATCACTTCCATCACCACAATCATCAGTAAAATCACAAAGCCATTGTTTAGGAATGCAACGTTTATTTTGGCACGTAAAATCTGTCTCGCTATTACATGATGGGCAATTTTCAGGTAATTCATCTGATCCATCTCTGCAATCATCTTTCCCATCACAAAATAGCCACTTTGGTATGCATCTGTAATTCGACTGACCCGGACATCTTCTCCATCCATTGGTGCAGTTTTTTTGTCTGCACATATAAGCTGGTTCATCTGAATCGTCACCACAATCATTGTCGAAGTCACACATCCATAACTTGGGTATACAACGTCCATTTTTACAAGCGAATTCGGTGTCAGCATTGCATGGACGATTGTGACACATCGCAGGATCTTCATCACTATTATCTTTACAATCGGTGTCACCGTCACACTTCCAACTATCCAATATACATCTGCCACTCGACTTGCATTTAAATTCCAGTAGAGGACATTCGTGGGCACATTGCGCTTCGTCACTGCCATCCCCACAGTCATCTGTTCCATCACAAATAGTTGCAGCAGGAGTACAATTTGTATTCTTACATTGAAATGAGCCTGCCCTACAGTGACGAACAGGACAAGTGTCAGGTTCATCAGAGCCATCTTTACAATCCTTTTCTCCGTCACATTTCCAGAACCATGGTATGCATTTTTCGTCGTGTCCATTACATCTGTGTTGACCATCGGTACAATTGGCAATACACGTTTTCATATCTCGAGCTAAATAAAATTGATTAGGACATGCGCATTTATATGTTGTAGCACCTTCTTCACCGTAACCCTCAATGTTAAGATAGCTAGATTCATGCGGCGGTGCAATAAGACATAGGTGCGAACATCCTCCATTATTTTCACCGCAAGGGTTATTGTAAGGCAACTGTCGCAGAGGATGTACGACATGAATATCATATGGACGATGTGTTGTATTTCTAAGTAAAGTTAGGTTTTCACCGGAATGTTTATTAGCCTTGCTTATGGCTTTTAAGTTCCAATCTGTCCAATATATTTCATCATCAAATAGACTTAGCGCGAAAACGTGAGGAACTTTACTACCAGATAATACAATATGTCTATGTCTACCTTCTAAATCAGCTGAGCCAATGTAATCTAAGTGAGCATCAGCCCAATAGATTCTATCTGTAAAGTAATCGATCGTTAAAGCATTAGGCCATGCAATATCGTCTTCCCAGTTTAGAATTGTTGTAAAGTTAGAACCGTCCATGCCTATTTTTCCAATATATGCTTGAAGGTGCCAGGAAGTATAGTATAGATATCCTGTGCCAGGGTGAACTACAATTGCTCTTGGGTCTGCAATGCCGGTTTTAAGGGTTTTTCTTCTAGTTCCATCTAACTCAGCTACGTCTAAATTCTTTGAATGTCTATCTAGCCAGTATATTTTTCGGCCAATCCAGTCAATTGCAATACCTTCCAAGCCATGAGAATCATGTCGAATTACTACATCCTTTGATGGGTTGGGATTCGAATAATCTGATCTATATATAGTTTTTGCAGATACATCCGCAAAGTACATATAGTTTTCCTTAACATCAAAGTCTATGGCAACTACGTTCATGAGATCTTGATGCACTAAATTATAAAGGGACGCATCCGTAGACATATTCCTTACATAATATTTATTTGTAAATATAATCCATGCTGTTGTATTGTCCTTTCTTTTACATGTATGCTCATCAGCTTCTCTTTCATAATATTGTTCATTACATTTACAATAATAAGAGCCTGGAGTATTTGAACAGTATTGTGAGCAAACGCCTGGAGTTTCTACACATTCATCTATATCCGCGCAAGCTTTGCCGTCACTCAAAAGTTTGTATCCTTGATTACAATCACAATAATATCCTGTTAATGTGTCAACACATTTATGACCACATTGATTTATCTCTAATTTGGCACATTCATCAACGTTGCAGTGAGCAGGTTCATCAGAATCATCAGTACAATCAGAAACCTTATTACAAACAAGCCTATTGTCAATACATTGATCGTTGTTACATTTAAATTGTCCAGTTGGACAAGTTTTATTACCTTTTACACAGTCTACTTCATCGGAATGATCACCACAATCGTCCTCGCCGTCACATCTGAAATGGTTTCTGATACATTTAAAGTTCTGGCATCTGAATTCTTGATCAGTACATTGTTTATATTGCGTATTGCATTGTTTTCCTTCATCTGATCCATCTCCACAGTCATTATCATGATCACAGACCCATCCTTCATTTATACAACGTCCATTGTTACATTGGAACTGGTCTTCTGAGCATGGAGTTGGAGTGGAGCAGTGATGGATTGTAGAATTTTCATCAGCACCATCTATACAATCAGGATCTCCATCACACAGCCATTTTTTAGGAATACATTGAGCTCTTCCCCAGAATTTGTTCTCTTCACATGTATATTCGGTTTCAGCATCACATTTTCTTTCATTACACTGGTGTCTATTATCTTCATCACTATTATCCAAACAATCGTTATCACCGTCGCAAATATAAATTCTAGGAATACAGTTTCCATTATCACAAGTAAATAGATCGCCAAAGCAAGTTCTACCTTCAGAGCGACAATATTCTGGCGGCTCATCTGCACCATCACCGCAGTCATCATCCCCATCACAATACCAAGTAGCCGGAATACATCTATGGTTGGGGCACCGGAAGCTATTCTGTGGACAAGTTCGTTGTGCGCAATGTAATGGATCTTCATCAGAATTATCACCACAATCGTTGTCACCATCACAAAGCCAATATGGCTCAACACAAATATTGGTTTTTTCACACTTGAGATGGTTCGCTGGGCAAGTTGTATTTCTAGGACACATTTCGTGAGTTTCATCAGAAGTGATATTGTCCTTGCAATCGTTAATACCATTACAAACTTGTGTTTTGGGTATGCATCGTGAATTTAGGCAAGTAAATTCACCTTCAGCGCATGGTGGATACACACAACCTTCTTCATCAGATCCATCTTTGCAATCATTTTCGTGATCACACTTCCAAGATTTAAATATGCAACGACCATTATTACAACGGAACTCATTAGGCGAGCATGAGTGATACGCACAGTAATTTTTATCTTCATCAGAATTATCACCACAATCATCATCTCCGTCGCAAGACCACATTCTACTTATACATTTTCCATTACCACAGAAGAATTTGCTAGCGTCACAGGTAATGTTTTTAGCGACACACATTCTACCTTCATTGACTAGTTTAGTATTATCATCACACTTGCATTCAACTGAATTATTAGGTGCTGGATGACAGCTTTGCGCACAGCCACCATTATTGATCTTACATAAATTCTTCTGACATTTTTGTCTGTTTGTACTGTAAATATGGATGTCTCGAGGAGAATCTTCTAATCTTTTAACCATCTCAATCATATTTGCACCAGTGTGTTTTTCGGCTCTGTAAACACCTCGTAACTGAAGGTCAGTCCAGTAAATGTAATTTCCAAAGACAGTAATAGCAAACGGATAAATTGTTGCAGAAATTAAAACTTCTCGATCCGTTCCATCTAATTTTGAGCGTTCAATTTTTTCTCTAACAGCATCAGTCCAGTACAACATATTTTCATCAAAATCAATAGTAAGTCCACTCGGCTGCGACAAATCTTTATCGATCACTGCCTTTTTAAGAGAACCAGCCATAGTAGTTCTGTAGATTTTACCAGATGTACCAAATCTACCCCAGTCGGTGTAATAAAGTGTACCGTTACATGGATCTACTACTATAGCTCTAGGACGCTCTACTCTAGCAATCATTACTAGCTCTGTGCCGTCCAGATTCATTGCGTAAATTGAATTATTAGAACTATCAGTCCAATAAATTTTCTTTTGTGTCCAATCGTAAGAAATTCCCTCAGGATTGATATTCTTGTTGATAATATTTTGAATTCCAGCTGCATCTGGATTAATCGCAGACATCCAAGCAATCCGCGCCCAAGGTCTTATTTGCGTGAAGAATAGTTTGTTATCCGCGTAATCGAATTCAACACCAACAACGTTGGTGAGATTACCGATAGGTTTAAAAGGCACTCCAGTAGATTTTGGATCTAAGTTAACTGCACGAATTTCAGTCCTGGTAGTGAATACTAAATATTCATCAACTACGTCGCATTTTTTCGGATTGCTTGCTGATATTTGACCCGTTGCACATTCACAACGATGAGTGTAGCCTTTATTGGCTTCTGGCGGATAACTAAAACATAATTGATCACATCCACCATTTCCAAGCTTTCTACAAGGGTTATTTTCGTCTGTAGGTTGATTGTTAATGTCAAATATAACAATATCTCTTAATTTTGGTAGGTTTGTTCGTACTTTCTCCGGCATCGACATGTTACCAGGCAATTTTGATGCTTTATATATTGTTTGCAAGTTCCTGTCTACCCAATAAACACTGCTAGTGTGTATAGCAATACCCATTGGGTTTGGTAAATTAGATCTAATTAATTGTCTGTTACCTCCATTGTACGATATTTTCTGTATTTGATCCAGTTTTGAATCGACCCAGTATACATCATGTGTTAACATGTCGATAGTTAAATCTTTCGGATTAGATATTCCAGAACTAACAACAGTTTGCCAGTTGCTTCCATCAAGGTAAGCTTTACCAATACGCGGATATTGACCATAATCTATCCAATAAAGCAATCTTTTTATAGGGTTGACCGCTAGCTCCCTTGGTGCATCCATTGTAGTCTTCACTAAAACTTTTCTATTGGATCCGTCAAGCCAAGACATTTCGACGTAATTTTCATGTGGGAATACATTAGTGAAGTACAAATTACCAGCAACCCAATCCACTGCCAATCCTCTTATACCATTGCTACCAATACCATCCTTGACAACATGTTGTAGTTCAGAGCCATTCGGTCGTATACGGAAAATACCATTATATTGTCCTCTGTTGAATTCGACCCAGTATATGTAATTGTCAGCAAAATGAACATCTACGTGTAGTATGTGGTGTCCTTGTCCAGTAACTGGAACCATAGCCTCAGCGCTAGAATCAAGGCTGTAACCTCTAATCAAATCTAATTGAGACACAACCGCGAATGTTTTATATGGAACGCAATTAACTTCATTCTCTTTTCTATAACCAACGGAACATGCGCAAACTCTTGAACCACCTTCACTAGGAATACAGACTTGTTCACAGCCACCATTATTTTGAGAACATGGATGATGCATCATTTTTCGTTTTTGGTATATTGTTAAAGATTTTAAGTCACTTTCGTTGTCCAATATGACTTTGATGTTATCCCCATTTGGTAAATCTGCTTTGAATATTTTTTCGTGTCTTGTGTCAAGTACATAAAGCCTTGAATCAAGTACCGCAATAACTTTAGGATATGAAATGGCATTAGCCTCCGTTAAAATAGTTTTCCTATCATTTCCTTCGGTGTTGACACTGTTGATACTTGCGGGATACTGTGTGCTAAAGTATACAATTTTCTTTTCTATATCAATAGTAACGGCTTCGGGTCGTTCAATTGTGTCTACAAGGATCACAGGATTACTTCCATCCATATTTACTTTTCCAATTTTTGCTGGTACACCGAAACCTCCATCATCTGACCAGTAAATTTTTCTGAAAATTATAAGAATAATATTTAATAAATTCTTATGTTATTTATTTTAAATACATAGATATTTATATAAAAGTAAATCTCAAATGAATTGTTTATCAACGCTTTTGAAATACGTACCCTTCAGTGGGATCCAAGCATATTCCTTTAGGCTTAGCGATTGAAGTTCTACTTCCATCGTTTGCAAATACAATAGTTCTATATTTAACTTTGCCATCGACTCTCAACAACTCAATATTACTAGCAGCTTTGTTTGCCATAAATAAGTTGCGTCCAAGCCAGTCAAATGCAATAGCTGAGGGAGATCCAACGATGCCAGTATCTTGTCCCAAAAACTCAACTTTATTACCACCGCCATAAGGCATACTATAGATTGTGCAGTTCTCATCTTCTTCACTATCACCGGATATTGATTGTAGCCAGTACAGCATATGACCTTGACGATCATAGTCTAGTTGTACTCCACCTAACACAAAATATAGAAAATAAAATTAAATCAAATAAAAAATTGTATAAAATGTAAAAGTTCAACTATATACAACGTGAAAATTTTCACCTTGAATACCAACTACTGGTGGTAACTGTCCTGCTCTACCAGAACCATCTGTTGATAAGTCAATTATTTGTGATCCCTTAAGCACCATCAGATATGCATTTTCCTCTGTAAAAATATAACCATTATTAAAAATAATAGTTTACTCTACATACATTTATTTTTTCAAATTAAAAAATATAAATAGTGTAGACGTTACCTTCCACACATTTTCCATCTGGCAACAGTTTATATCCCGGCTTACACATACAAGTAAATCCTACTGTACTATTGGGACTTAGTAAGCAAAGATGTTGACAAGATTCCGGTTTGCAAGGTGACGGGTACTGCGGTTGCAAGGACGGGTGATGAACGTGGATAGATAACGGCTGAGATATCAAATGAGAAACAACAGTTTGATTTGTGCCTCTAAATTTATGTGCCGACAGTACTCTATTCAACTGACGGTCCGTCCAGTATAATGTATCTTCGAAAAGAGTTAGGGAATGAGGATGTAAGAGATAGTGGCTTCCAGCCAGTACTTGTTGCCGCCCTGTACCGTCATAGTAGCAAAAATCTATGAAATCTAATTTGGAATCTGCAAAATATACTCTTTGTGTGGCCGTATCTAACGTAAGGCCATTTGGCCAGTATATCTTTGTGGTAATAATCGCCATACGTAGGGTGCCATCCATACCAACTCTTTCGATACGAGGGTTTTCCCCCCAGTCCGTCCAAAATAGCCACCTGGCGTTCGGTGCGGGGTCCAAACACATGCCTCTGGGTTGTGTAATGTTTCCGCTTAGTAAAGCTGTTCTAGCTGTGCCATCTTCTTTTGCTACTTCAATAGTATTTAATTTACTGTCAAGCCAGTATATATTTCCACCGATCCAATCGTAAGCCAATCCTTCAACCAAATCTAGTCCAGTGGTAATTATAACTTGTGGTTCCGTGCCACGATCTAATCGAGATATTTTCTTCAATTTCATATCGGACCAGAAAATAGTTCCAGTATGCATATTAGATGCTGTCGCCACAACATTTTCGACATTTATCGGAACCCTTTCGAGTCCTTGTTCGTTGAGGTCAGCTACCAAGATAGAATGTCTGTTCGAAATTATAAGGAATGCACTAGAATGGTTGTTAGCTTTGCACGTGTGATTATCGGATCTCAGCTGGTAACCTTCAATACAGCTGCAGAAATAAGATTTTTTAGTATTAGTACATTGCTGTGAACAAAGTCCAGGAGGATTGCATTCGTCGATGTCTTTACATGTGAAACCGTCCGCTTCCAGTTCTTCCCCGCTTGGACAAAGGCATAAGGGTCCGTCCGGTGTTTGCTTGCAATCGTTTGAACAGAGACTCGAAGTGTGTTCACAAGTCGCGAAATCACAGCCCGGTCCTGTAAGAAAAAAATATGATTTTATTGCATTTATTGAGTTGTTTAATTTTTTATTTAATTTTATGAACTTTTTTTTTAGTATTTCAGCAGTGTGCTCGTGAAAAGATTGAAAGCCTTTTCTCAGTGAACTTAAAATAATTTTTAATATTGTATATAATTAGGGGATCCGTTAAGGAAAGCTAATTTTGGGGTGGGTTTAAGTTGCTTTAATTGTTCATATGAAACTAAACCAACTAATATAAATTCATTCATATTACAAAACTGGGTTTCAACTTAAGCCTTCTATCTTCTATCTTCTGAATAAATTATTTGGCCTTTCTGAATAAATGATGTGTACTATACAAGAAAAAACTATTTGAATCAGTAGTTCTTAAGATTAGTCCGTTTAACTAAACAAACTTAATAATACTTGTATAGATTACAACTATGCATGAGGACCCCTCGAAGGGAATCTATGAAGAGGTTGATGACAGAAGACGAGTAAGAGGTTCTCTCTGTTATTAATATCGAGCAACTAACCTTCATCAGCACTATTGGGGCAGTCAAAGTTGCCGTCGCAGACTTGCGTGAGGTTGACGCAGCGGGCGGTGACGCCGGGGCAGGGCCACTGCGCGTGCGGGCAGCGGAAGGGCGGCGGCGTGCAGGCGTGGCGCGCGCCCTCGTCGGAGCCGTCCCCGCAGTCGTCGCGGCCGTCGCACACGGCGGCGCGGAACACGCAGCGCGCGTTGTCGCAGCGGAAGTGCCCCGCGCCGCACGTCGCCGCGCCGCACGACGCCGGCTCGTCCGACAGGTCCTCGCAGTCCGGTGTGCCTGTTTATAACGAAAGGAAATTATGTAAAGAATGTCGCTTATACTATATAGCCAACTTTACCGAGTTTTTTTTAGAAAAACTTCTTAAGAAAACAAAAATTATTAAATTATTTGCTTACTATGCTGATAAATACTTCTAAGCAATATACGTTCTAAATATACATTCCTTAAACAGTATTACCGCACGGTGTATAGTGTAAATATTGCGGTGAGCACAAGTATAATTTTAAAGTGAAGTAAACTTAATCCCTAATTAACTTCACGAAGAATTCTAATTACAAAAAAGATAAATAAAACTCACCGTCACAATACCAAGTACGAGGTATACACAGTCCTGAAGACACACACTGGAACTGCCTCTCAGCAGCGCATTGATGCGGCGCCAGTGACGGACAGCCTGCTTCGTCTGATCCATCGTTACAATCGGGAATGCCATCACATTTATAAGCTTCCTGTAAATCAGATAATAGTATAATATAATAAGATCGTTTTTTAGTTTCACTCTGTATCGCTCTTAATAGAATAAGCAGATAGAACTAGGTACCCAGTACCTAGTTTTATTTACTTTCCACTAAATTCCTGAGTCGTTGATTGTTGAGTGGCCGATCTCAACGCCGCGATTTTCGTCGACTCTCATTGGAAATCGAAACCAAAGCGAAACCCATTTAAAGTCACACTTTTGTGCCCCTACTGCGGCGACATCCTAATAATATAAAGTTACTTTTTTATTTTACAGTTTATTATTTTTCACTTTCATACTAGAGTAGGCAGAGAGATGGTAGTGTCAAGTCACTACATTTCCCAGAAAACACAAAAATATTTTATTTCTTGAGAAACTTACTACAATAATTGTATACCTGGACACATTGCTTTAGATCGGCACATTTAAACTGTGAAGCGAGGCAAGAAACTGGTGGACAATCAGCCTCATCTTGTTTGTCAAAGCAATCGTCATCTCCATCGCACACCCACGATGCTGGAATACAGTGGCCAGTGCGCGGACACGTAAACTGTGAGAGACCAACAATAACATGTGTTTAATTACATTTCAAGAAGTATAAATACATATTTAATATCTATATCCGTTCCCAAATCCCAAAGGTTATTTTTTTATTGTCTGTCTTAGTTATAACGTTAATTTCCTTAATTATCATAATTATTCCTGTCCCATATAGAGCATTTTTATTTATTTATTTTAGAGTTATTATTTATAATTAATTTAACAGTAATAAACAGTGAAATCTTAGTATTTTCTCAAAGAATTACAAGATTGTTATAGAAGGTCCTTTAGTCAAAGCAGCTCTTACCAAGAACATTGCTACCAATGTAAAAATAAGCAAATTTACAGAAAAGTAACACACCTGGAAATATGCACAAGTCTTATTAGCACAATGCGGGCCTTCATCAGAACTATCACCGCAGTCGTTCTCAGAGTCACATTTCCAGGTGTTAGGCACACAACGGCCGTTAGCACACTGGAACTGTGAAGAACTGCAGGTGACGTTAACGCAACCGTTCTCGTCGGAGTAGTCGCCGCAGTCGTTCTCGGAGTCACATTTGAACGTGGCGGGTATGCAACGCCCTGATTTGCACATGAACTCAGATGCGTTGCATGTTGTTTCTGGAAAATTTATAATTTTTTTTACCGCTCTGGTGAAGAGGCAAAGCCCGACATTGAGTTTCACCACTCGACACACAACGCAATAAGTTCCCAGGTTTCCTCTGCCTACTCTACTATGTAATACTACATGAAGTAAAAAAAACTTACCGGTACAATTTTGTTCTTCATCACTATTGTCCAGGCAATCGTCGTCGCCATCACACACCCAGCTCTTTGGAATACATCTTTGGTTGTTGCATGTAAAGTCCCATGTGTTCGGGCACGCTTGCACCGGTGGTTCAGAGCTCGGATCTGCCATACAGCTAGTACCATCTGTTGCTAACTTTTCACCGTACGGACATCCACACCTTACCGTTAATAACTCCGTATTATTCCTTGGAACAGCGAAACAGAATTTCTGACAATTGCCATTATTTCTAGCACAAGGTTGCATAGGATCTATTTTCTGAATGGCCTCGCTGTATACTTTTACACCATAGAGCCTATTGGTTTGTGGTTCTCTCACCATGATGTCTTCCTGTTCGCCAGTCAACTTGTGCAAACGTACTATAGCATCAAGTCTCCAGTCCGTAATATATATGAAATCTTTGTAAATAACGATTGAGAAAGGATGTCTAATCAATCTTGAATTTACTGTCTTGACATCTGTACCGTCTAAATTGGCATGTTGTACGTGGTCTAATAAAGCGTCGCACCAATAAACTCTGTTAGCATCGAAATCTATAGACAGTCCATTGGGCCACCCGAGGGTAACGTTTTCAAATACCAACAGACCTGTACCGTCTGTGTTCGCTCTACTTATGTTAGCAGGGCGATCCCATTCCGAAAAGAAAATATATCCTTTGTTTGGATGAACGACAATCGCTCTCGGTCGCTTTAAATCTTTCAATAAAGTTCTCTTATGTGCAACATTTCTAGTAGACAGCACATTTAATGTTCCTTTTCTAGAATCTATATAATACAAATTCTTTGAGGCCCAGTCTACAGCTAAGCCTTCTACTCCTTCATTTTGTGACGCTAAAAGAATTTCCCTTGTAGTTCCATTTCTATGGATTCTATAAATTACATCTTGTAGTACGTCAGAGTAGTAAATATGTTCATCTCTGGCATCAAAATCTAACCCTACAAATCTCGCCCTCTTAGACACAACAGGTAAAATGGCGTCACTAAAGCCTTCGATAACTGGATCTATTACTTTACCTTTAATAAATCTTTGTTGTGAGTACATAAGGAACTCATTGACGATAATGCAATTTCTTAAATCAGTTTCTAATTTGTATCCGATGTTACACGCGCATCTATACCCAAGTCCACCATTTTGAAGAGCTGTGACTATACACATTTGGGAGCAACCACCGTTGTTATTACCACACGGATTGTTTACAGAGGTCTGTTTCAGAGAGTGTACAACGGTTATTGCTTTAGGTTTTCTTATTTCTTTTGTTTTGTATATCGCTTGAATACTTGCCGAGCCTTCATATTTATTTACTGAACTTATATCTTGTTTAGCGCTTCCAGTCCAATATACTCTATCTTCGAACAAGGCTAATCTGGAAGGACTTGGGACTTGCTGTCCCCTTAATACTAAAAATCTATAATTTCCATCGTAGTCAACAGTTTCTATATAGTCTAATAAAGAGTCACACCAAAATATACGTCGGGAGATAGTGTCCACTGCGATACCTGAGGCTTTATACGTAGCTTCTGATACTATAGATTTAACGTGTGTTCCATCCATATTTGCTCGTATAATCTGAAAATGGTTTCAAAAATAATTAATATTTTTATAATGTCTTTATTAAAATCCTATAAACAACCTTGGTTTTTATTTATTTACGAATATCCAGACAACATACATATTAAAATAACTCAGAAAAAACCTCCTATGTAAATTCGAATATATATGGGATATAAATGGGCATAGATATTAATGAATTCTAAAGCTAATTATTATTAAAGGGAAGTTTTTTTTATTATGAATTTTGTGTTGTAGTAGTTGTACATGCGAGCTAATGCTGAAGATCGTGTAAAGTGGAATAGAGAGACCCTGAGGCATACTCTGGCAATAAAAGTCCGGACCAATGTCTTGTAGAAGAAGAGTCATGAATGGGCATGGGTAGATGAATACATCAACTCACCTGACTACTATCAGCAACGAACATAAAACCAAGCGTAGGATCCAATGCAATATCGGCAGGGTTAGTCAGGTTAGACCCTAGAACAACAGCATGCCACCGCCCATCCAGTTCAAACACGTCTATCTTCTGCCCGACTGCGTCCGCAACGTACAGCTTGTCGCCCACCCAGTCCACGGCGAGCGCGACCGGCGCCCACGACGCCGACGGTACGGTTATGTCATTCGTATATTGAGTTACGCCTGCTGGTGCGTTTAGCGCTTGTGAATGGATCTGAAAGATAAGAAGAGTTGATGAGATATTTACTTCATCATATTCATATTTATAAAAAAAACTATACATAATATATGTTAAGATGTTGTTATTAAGAAGACGTTAAATAGGGTAGAAAGTAAAGAATGCAGCCACATGTGCCCTTATTAAATCAGTCTTTCAATTCCTGAGGAAGACTTGGGAACCTAGAAACCTAGCGTTAAGGTACTACTTCCATTTCCCACTTTTCGCCGAATTATTGAGACATCGCGTGTTAAGTGGCGGAACTCAATATCGTACCTTGCCTTTGTTTTGAAAATATTAAATATTTTATTGCCCCTCAAGGGAATCGAACCCACAACCGCCTAATGATGTTGTATTAACTAATAGATTATAAGTGAAATAACATAAAAAATCCTTAGTAGTTATAAATACAATTTCATAGACATAACTAAGTAACAAATAAAAAATTTAACTATTTACAGAACAGTCAACAAGTCATGGCGGCACTGAAGTTAAATGTAGAGGGCTGTGTAAATTTGGTTTTAGGATTCTTCTTACTTTTGATATTTTCTTTTCAAATGAATAATGCGCAAAAGTTCATAAAGCCTAACTTCAGGGCGGCCACGATTCGTCGTCCGTACTGTACTTCTTAATAACCAAACATAAATCCCCAACAACATACCTTCTTAGTCTTAATATCCGACCAGAACAACTGGTTCCGCCGGTAGTGGTAGTCCAGGCCGGCGGCGGACGAGGCGTTGGCGAGCGGCGCGGGCGCGCGGCCCAGCATGTCAAGGCGCAACACACTGCGCTCGTGCGCCAGCGCCAGCCACGCGCCCGCCGAGCGCGCCGAGCAGCGTCCGCCCGCGTCCAGGGTGTAGCCGGGTGCGCATGCGCATGTGTATGCTACAAACACACATAACACCATACATTTAAGGTTACTGTTTAAATTAATAAATCCATGTTTTGATAAGATATTATGAAGTTTGTATCACAATATCATGATTTGCACCTTTTAGTTGTATATTTAATTACTTAACAACATATTAAAGAACTAATTGACATACAATACGGATTACCATAGCAACGCGTATGCCTCCTTGTACAAAAATGTACATTGTTAAATATATTTAAAATATTTATAATATTTTTATACATTATTTTAACAAAATAATGTAATACTGTACTCTTTTGCTATATATACTATAACTGTGTTAAATCTGCCTATTATTTCTTATACGCACGGTGAGCATTTAAATAAGCAAATAACATTTTTTCGAATGGACTCTATTGCTGTTGACCTGGACTGGTCTCGACAGCGTCACCGGGCGGGGAGGGGCCAGATAGGGACGATCATAATCAAATAATTAACTAACATCCAGGTGTATTAATACACAGCTGGGAGCAGGGCCCCCATTCCTTGCACTCGTCGCGGTCGGCGCAGGTGCGGTTATCGGGCGCCAGCGCGAGGCCGCCAGCGCACGCGCACGCGCCGCCATTGGGAGACGCCACGCACTTGTACTCGCACTCTAGAGCCGGGCACGATGATGTTGCTGTATTAGAAAAAGATACAAAGATACATGATAAGTTAATCCAAAACCGAGTAAAGAGGTACAACACAAATATATAGTAATTTATTTGTTTAAAATGTTTACGACCATTTTGTGGCTTCTTCGTTGCGGCGGTTAAATGCGGCATTGGGCTATGTTATTTAGCACGCAATATTTCCAGATTTCGAAAGTGGGGAACGGAAGTGTCTTATAATGTGAAAAGAGTTTCTTAACACTAGGCTCCCAGTTTTCATCTGCTAACCCTGTTCTCTGGATTTAATCTGTTTTGTGCGGGATATAACGTGAAACTGAAGTAAACAAAAAAAAACAAATACTAACAACAGGCAGTTTCCTCATCAGCATTATCCTCACAATCCCTCTTCCCATCGCACAGCTGGGACCTCGATATACACTTGTGCAGCCCCCCTGGGCCGCCGCGCGGGCACAAGTACTTGTGGTCGGGGCACGCGATGGCCGTGCAGTTCGCCTCGTCGGAGCCGTCCGCGCAGTCCTTGTAACCGTCGCAGTGGTATGTGGCTGGGATACATAGTGCGTTGCTGCAGCGGAACTGGCCAACGTGACAAGCGGGGAAACCTGGAAGTTTGAAAAATAAGGGTATTTTTGGTTACATAGCAAAGTAATCAAATAGAGACTCACTAAAATCACAATGGTCAATGCACTCGGAAACAGGATTGTATACGATTTAACATAGTATATGTTTTTATAGACCGTAACAGGTAAATTTTACGTACGCCAACGTATGGTACTAAACTATCCTTTTAATAAAAAATAAACAAATGAGTGAAAAATAACATAATTAATTTATATTCTTTATTGTACTAAAAATATATATACATCATTGTAAATATAAAATGTGGTGGATCTGACACATGACAGCTTAACAAAGCTTTAGTATAAAGTTTTTAGAGAATCCCTTTCAATTTTATATTCATTTGTAAATAAAATATTTTGATGTAAAAATGTTTTAATTTTATTTTATATTTTCTTTTCTATATTTAAAATTGAATTTAGCAAAAAATTATTTTAAATATACGAGTATTTTCAATATACAGATAAATCTATATAAGGAGATAACCAGAAGATGGAAGATGAAAGAATGTTGAATTTAGGTAATAGTAATAAGTTTTAAATTCACATATTTATACATCATTTATATAACAAACAAGGATAAACGCATAAAACTAGTGTTAAAACATTCTTATATGCATTTTTCGCTCATTTCATATATCTACAGAAGTAAGTGTGTAAGAATAGGGCAGGCGGGGTGGTTCATGCCCACCCCAAAAAGAATCTTGTACTACCTATTCCAGAACTTGTACTAACAAAAAAATTGGCCTGAAATAAAAAAAAGACTTTAACACGAACATATCTATGCAGAGCCAAGCTCCAGGCCTCCCATAAGATTTCACTTTTAATTAATTTCCAAAGAAATATAAATAATGAAATGAAATATCATGAGTATATAGCGTAAGAAAAAATAACAATAAAAAAAAACTTAATCACTTACTGCAATTCGCCTCATCGCTGTTATCACCACAGTCGTCTTTGTGATCGCACTTGGCGCTCGCGTCGACGCACTTGTCACCCGCCGCGCACCGGAACTGATCGAGGCGGCACGCCAGGCTCTGTCCCGGACAGTCCTGCTCGTCCTTGCCTGTCCTACAGTCTAGGTAACTGGAATTGTAATTTGTGATAGATTAATATAAATTTTGGTTGGTTGAAGATGAAATTTCGAAGATATATCAATAGCACCACAGAAAGCCGCATCGAAGTGATTATTAGATGGAATACTAAGTACCCACTCGCGGCTTCGCCTGCTTGAACTACACAATTATATGTTTACTTAACTAAATTACTTTCGTGTTCTTATAACATTATAATTTATAGACAATCGCCATCAACATTAAAAACTAAAATTTTGAGTCAAATCAATTAAACAATAATATTGTAGTTGACACGAGCGTGCATAGACAAACAAAACACAAGCAAATTGATAGATTTCCCCAATTGGAGATTTTCGAATACATCTTTTATATACAGACAGCAATCAGTTTTAATTTTATAATATATATATATTTACCCGTCACATCTCTTCTCTTTTCGTATACAAGGCCCCTGAGAGGACACCTTGCCGGCACTCGCGCCCTCCATGCCGCACTGGAAGTCATCAACTTGGCATTTGCGGTATGCTGGAAATAAACATATATTTTTTTATTTTTTTTGTGTCACGCTGTATCCCTCCCACAGCTGGGTACGCAGGGAACCTAGTGCTAAGACACTCCGTTCTCCATTTTCCACCTAATTCTGGAGGCAATTTTTACTTTGCTGTGTGAGGGATAAAACGTGAGCCTGATTTTAAGTTAAATCTACATATTTTTTACTTCTACCATTAGAAAACAAAACGACAATAGTTTTAATAAAAATGTTCAAAGAAAGAAAAATATTCCAATTATAATTCATGAAGTTTGCTAAACTAGATGCAAAAGAGTTAGTTTAAACGTCGAGTTCGAGACGAGGTCGGGTCGGTAAAGAGACGTGGCCATTAGATAATACAATTTTCATACAAAGTTATGTAAAACGTTCAATAGCCTTTGATGGGTCTAGCTTTTAGTTCACTAAAAAGCTTTTTTTTTATTTTACACTTTTAATATATCCTGCTTTGGAAATGGTTTAGCCAATTTTTTGCAGTTTAGTGCGCTATTTAAGAGATTAGAAAATATCAAAAGAAAAGAGGAAAAGAGAAAGATAAGGAAGGGTATTTTTAAAAAGATATTGTAATCACTTTGGAGATAATGAGAAAATATTATTTTTGGGTTCTTTTTTTATGATTTAGGTGTATACTGTATCCCGCGCATAGCAGTGCAGCCAGAGGGATCCTGTGAACCTAGCGTTCAGACACTCTGTTCTCTTAACATTCTTCCGCTCCCGATTTTCCTTATTAGCATTTTGCGTGTTCAGTGGCGGAATTCAATTTTGCACTTTGCCTCTTTACCAAAGCGAGCAAAATAAAATATTAAAATATTATTCCAACATTATTATCTTGAAAGACTTCTAGTAAAAAAATATCAAATTAAATCAGCTTTACGCTGCATCCCCCTCATACAAGAGGGTAGACTGAGGGAACCTAGTGTTAAGATACTCCGTTGCCCACTTTCCGCCTAATTTTTCCAGGCATTGTGTGTTGAGTGGCGGAACTCAACGCCGGCCTTGGTGCCAGAGTGGAGAAATGTAAATATTAAAGAAATAATAATTCATTCCTTCGAGAGGGCATCGATCCTACGACCATCGCGCTACAGTCATGTCGCTTTGTGCCCCTAAAGTCAATATTTAGTCAAATATTTGCAAACATACTCTGGTATTCTTCAAACATTGATTTTAGTCGCGCGCAGATTTATGGCTTAAATAAGTAAAGCTCGGTTAATCCAAAGTTAATCTTGATGTAGTAATGAAAATATAAATTAAAATAAATATTTAACTTTACTCTAGTGGGGATCGAACCCACAATGGTCGCGTTACAGTCACATCCTTGTTTCCCTGTAAGATGACAGCCCCAAATCAGTTGTTGTTAATCCTCTATCAATACTAATAAAGGAATAGGGTATTTTCTTCTCCTTGTTGTATTGAGAAGACTATGTTTGAGTTCCTTCACATTAAAAATTTGCAGTTCTTTTTTATATTTATAGCAGCTTCACACTTTTTCCCACATACCTGTGTGGGCAGAGGGAACCTAGTGTTAGAGTACCCCGTTCCCCATTCATGGATTTTTTTTATTTTCATAAATGTCCACATACATAAAAAATACCAACACTGTGGAAACGAGAGCAAAAGGCGGCGTTGAATTTTGTCACTCAACTTGCAATGCTTTCAGAAATCGGCAGAAAGTGGGTGACTACTTCCGTCTTAAAAGGAACATAGTATCTTCGTGGTTCCCAAATTCCATCTGCCTTGCAGCATTCTCAAATTGCATCTACAGCATGAAACTAAAAAATATATGAATTATCGAACCTTCTCTTTTCGATAAGCTCTGTAGTTCTAGGTGTCACTGGTATAAGAAGTAGCCAGGATCGTCTAAACACACTCTATGGTCACAGTTCATTTCCGTATCACAATTACGTTGTATTACCCAACGGGTCACCGAGGCGTGAGGTTTCCGCGCCACTGACGACCGATGTAATGTCATATAATGTATGTATGTATGTGAGTGTGTTGACTCTAAATGAGAATATACTCAGCTTCACTCTGTATCCCGCAAGTAATAGGGTAGGCAGAGAAAATCTAGTGATAAGACAATACGTTCTACACTTATAGGATATAGTAGTCAGAGGTAATCTGTACACTTAGTGTTAAGACACTCCATTTGCCACTTTGCGCTGAATTCTGGAGGCATTACGTGTTGAGTTGCGAAACTCGACGCCGCGTTTTGCCTCGACCCCAGAGCGAAGAATAAAAATATTAAATATTGCGTTTTCTCTCGTAGCGGAACTCGAATCCATAACCTATCGCGTTTACGGTCACGCGCTTTTGCGACACTATTGGTCTCAATATAAATGCTTTTTAAGCGAAAATTAAAGTTCCAAAGTTCGATCAATCTAAGTAACGTGACGTCTCATTTTATACATTCTATATCCACGAGCTCTATTCAACTTCTTTACTTTATGTTACCGAGTTACCCATAAAGAAGGAAAGTGCATGCACTGCTACGAATTTAAGTTAAGAATTTGTTAGTATATCAGAATAAATCTTCTTAATAAATATTTATATTATGTGTTCGATTCGAATCCACAATCATCGTGAGCCACAGATATTTTATCTATAGTATGTTAGGTGTAACATATATTTTTTTAAATCAACACTACAAAAAAAATCAATTTTTGTTTTCAAAATCAAATTCACGAAATTTATACTAAAACTACAAAGCTGAAGAGTTTGTTTGGGTTACCACACAAATCTCAGGAAATTCACTTTGTGTATAGTGTCATACAATACATAGTCTCACTTATTTCTTATTGACTATACGAGAAAAGCTGGAGGAAAAACTAGTCTATTATTATTTTTATTATTATTATTTATGATGTTAACTAGCAATACATATAATCTACTTTGACCCACCGTAGTGTTCTAAATAGATTACAATACGCGACAGAGCGAATTAGATGCGGCGTTTCCGTTCTATTAATGTATATATTGTTTTGTAGTTATTGCATACATACAGACACACATACATTTTATAGAAATAGTTTTTGGTATATGGGTATTGGTGGTGGCCAAGTGCATTGTCATATATCTAACACTGTCGAAAGTGTCAGCATACCTACACGTTGGTTGTATTCTAAATTCCTTTCACAAAATCTAAATATGTAGTTGTAAGTAAATCTCTTCTGTTACTGAGCGACTGTCAGATAACACAAAGCCAAAACGCGGAGTAGAACGCTGAAATTTAGGTTCTTTGGGAGCATTAAGCGAGAATATCTATGCTATGCTAACGAGTATATAACGGATTTTACAGGTACTGCGCAGGGTAAATACCATTTAGATCAAATAACATATCAAAGCATTGATTTATACGTAATCAACTAAAATATGATATTCACATTCATAAGTTTTCTTAATATACATTTTAAACCAATATACATTTTAAGCCAATTGTTGTATACAGATGTACGAAAATCAATAATTTTTGTTTAGAAAATAGAATTATAATAGTTTCATTTATGAGACCAGTCGTGGCGCATGGGCACAAAGTGTGTAGAACCGACTAGTTGTGGGTATCGAACCCACAACCAGTCGGTTCTCCCCACTCGAGGAGATGAAATATTTATTTAAATTTATATTTCCATTTCTTCGCTCTGGTGTCGAGGCATTGAGTTCTGCCACTCAACACGCAATGCTTCTTGAATTCGGATTCGAAATATTTCGTCTTTCCCGTTTCCTTAAGAATTTTGGGAAATTATCGCTTAGTGCATTTTTACACTCCCTTATTTGTATATGAACATGTCAAATTTAATTTTTTTAAGTTCAGTAAAGCCGGTGCGTTACCTGTCAGTCAATCGGTAACAGATAAGTTTTATATAAGTATGATACAAAGTTGCAATAAGGCATTCCTATCCTCACTCTCTCCGCTCCGTTCTCCGCTCTCTTGCTCATTTCAGAGACGTCTGATGAGTGACAGATCGGAATTACGCTTACAATTGCTTTGTCAAAACGAATCAAATCGAATCCACAACCATCGCGTGTACAACAAAGACTTTCTAAACGCGATACGATGCTCCAGGAGAAAGTTACAATAAAAGAACCGGTCAAGTGCGAGTCGGACTAGTACACCAAGTGTTTCGTATCAAATTTCAGTTTCATTGTGGGTCAATGGGAAATACAACTTATAAGAGCTGACAAACTTAAGCTTGCGGGCGTTTGTAACATTAACACTCAATTCCCTCTACCTACCCAGCTATATGTTACGTGAATCTATATAAAATTTCTAGAGTGTAACTGAAAAACAGCGATGCTTGAGAGTCAAAACTCAAGAATCATTAGCTGAGTTACACCTTTTGCCATAATGTCAATCGTAATGTTTATATCCATAGTTACAATGTATGTATTTTATGGCAATCAATTTTTATTATTATTATTATAAACAAATTATACTTAAGGAAAATCCGTATATATTTATATTTAAAAGTAAAAATTACATTCAAAAGCAAAATATTGATAAAATGTCATGTATTTATGATATTTTATAAATTTTAAATTGGCGACGCACGTAACAGCACTGGCTAATAGAGTTAAATTTAAAGCTTCATCGGTTCAGTTTTATTCTCGAAATGCACATTTCCGAATAAAATATTATTCAAATTTTCACACATAAATATTACATATTAAAAAAGGTTTTACCTATATTTATGAAACTCTTTGAAGCCAGCCGTTGCGCAGAGGCACCAGCGTGCGACTGTAAACACGATAGGTTGTGGGTTCGATTCCCGCTCACGGAAATGAAATATTCAAATTTTTTGATGGAAAACGCGCTGTTTACTTTCACCACTAAACACGCAATGCCTTAAAACATCGGGGAAAGGTGAAGTACGGAAGAGTGTTAATGGCATCGGAGTGTCTTAAGACTAGCTTCCTAGGTTCCTTTTGCATATCATGCTATGTGCGGGATACTACATGAAGTTATGAAACTAATTTGTTACCGAGTGACAGGCGGGGCATTTGTGTATAATCTGTAACATAGAGACCATCTGGTTCAGTAGGTCTGACCTTAAATTAGATGGTTTTGGGTTTGACCGTAACTAGGAGGAATGACTATATTACTTTAAGTTCCGTTATGATAAATCAAAGTCAATAAAAACGAAATGTTGTAAGAAATTAAGGAGAGAGAGTTACTCCGAAAATAGCATCTTTTTTTGATAGATCAACGAACGTAAGGCTAGTAATTTATAACCACTACCACTACGCGGTAAGGCGTGAAGGGATAAAGGATGCTGTTTACATAGAGATGTATCTAACAATATGATGAAGAAGATACAACACGACCGACCGAGTGTCCGTAATACGAATTTACATGATTTTACGTCGACTCAGCTCATAATTCACAAGTACGATCGAAAGACAAAGGAATCACTTAAGATATACCTATTTGTAACTCTAGTTCTCTGTGCTAGTTATATATGGATTTTCTTGTATTATTCTTTTCAGATTGAAAAAGTTTTAGAAATTCGAGTTTTAGAATATTCCTTCTGTATTCTTCTCCTTATTTTTCGGGCTATCCTCACTCTTTTAACATGAAAACATCCTGTAACTGAAACTATTTTAACCGGATTAATCGCGTATATTTTGTATTTTATACATTTTTGGGGAACCCGACGTTTCGAACACTTTACAGTAGTCCGTGGTCACGGGTAGACTGCTCGTGAAAACCAAAGAACTTATTATGAAAACATCCGTCATTGAGTAACAACAAAGAGTATAACACTTGGTTCTCTATGTGTGCGGGATGCCGCGTGAAGAAACACTATCACGTTTAAAAAAAAACTTATAATATATTTTTTAAATGACCCCAATTTACCAAAAGGCAATAAAATAAATAATCGTATAAAACAATATTACAGTCTATTGTCCCGCTAATTGACAGTCTCGGGCGGCCAGTGCGGGTTCATTGCCGACAAGTTTCGCCGAAAGTTATAATGGCTGGTAATTATATTATTCCTTCTACTCGACCGCCTTCGTGCTTATTGTTCGCGAAAGAAAGCGTCTTGAATAACTTTATTTAGTTATAAAACAAAATATTTTCTCGACACCTTTCGATTTACACTCAGAAAAATACGTTATTTTATTTTTTTCGCATTGGAGGCAAGACAGAGCGCGGCGTTTAGTTTCGTAATGCAACACGCAACTATACTTAAGGCTAAAAAGAAAGATATTGCAGTTCATACAGTTCTGCTAAGTGTGAGTTTATTAAATTAGTTACCACAATCGATGGTTGTCATATGGATAGAAATTATTTAATTAAAATATTTTAGCGCCATAGTCTCCTTTGTCAAAGTATCTGGAAATATTTCAAAACGGGCAGAAGGTAAAGGACGGATGGATGTATCATTAGGTTATCTTTACCGCTCTTGGTACGAGAGATGTGAGAAGATATTAAAAATTTATTACTTTTATATAAAAGTTTTAATTATTTTGTTATTCTATAACTTATGAGGATAAACCTGTGTAAATTTTCTTTTTTTATATAACATATAAGGTAGTTCGAATCGTTTTCGAGATAATATTTGTTGTGTTTTTAAAAGGAAAACTGCACCCGCGGGCTCACAGTTGCTCATTTTAATTAAATGGCGTTTGTTTTTACAAAAAAAAATTGTTCTAGACCACTGGTACTGGTAGGTATTTTTATTATACCTACATGCATAGTGGTCCCTGCTACCAAGAATGATATAAAAGTGGTCCTTCAAGAAAAGTTTGGGAACCCCTGCTCTAGACCATAATATCTCTAGTGTTAAATCTAATCCTCGCAATCATGTAAACCTTTTAATTTTAACATCTCTTAAGCCGTTGGGCGTATTGCTTATTTGATGCGACAACGAAATATTTGTATTTTTGAAGTATCGCCTTAC
The DNA here is from genome assembly GCA_018230445.1 of Heliconius hewitsoni. Classification (NCBI taxonomy): domain Eukaryota; kingdom Metazoa; phylum Arthropoda; class Insecta; order Lepidoptera; family Nymphalidae; genus Heliconius; species Heliconius hewitsoni. The sequence continues at coordinate 2,531 of DWAN01000031.1, read as the reverse complement.
TGCATCTTAACGCAATCTAAATTTGTAAATAGATTTGCTGCACTTTATGACATTTTTTTTAAAGTGCTTATAACATAATTGTTGCACCGCATGAGTCAAATGTTATCCAAGATACCTTTTATTTAAATAACAGAAAAAAAATAAACCTAATTTATGAACAATTTCTATCTTACAAAATATCGAAGATATGTAAATAGGAATTTCCGTAATATATACATAAATAAATATACTCGAGGACAAACTTAACTGGAACAAAGACAGCAAAAAAATTAAATAAGACAAGTTAAAAATCACAACCGCGTCGCGACGGATCCTCGTCTAACTTCGCTATTCAATTTCCACTCCATTATAAGTTGTTCATGTTTTACAATTCAACGCAAAAATTAATATTATTTCAAGCGGATATGAAAAAAAATTAAGTTTATGTTCGTTGCGATACATTCGCGAGTTGAGTTTGTTTTTTTTAGCGTCGCGATGTCTGTTTCCGTTACCCTGCAGAGGAGGCAAAAGGAAACTAGTGTTAAGATACTTCGTTCCCCCTTTCCCGGTAAATTCTGGAGGCATTGCGTGTTGATTGGCGAAACTCAACGCCACGTCTTGATTCGACATCAGAGCGAAGCAATGAAAATATTAAATATTTTATTTCCTCGAGTGGAAATAAAACCCATAACCTGTCACGCTTACAGCCGCATATTGTGCTTAAGCCACGAATGACCGCTAAAATGAAGAAAAATATGTCTTAAATATTATTTAAACTAATATATATCAAATATTACCAAATACACTTACGGTAACCTAAATTCCTCTCGGTTCCCACTTGACGATCACTCGATACGTTCGAGCACAAATCAACATCTAATCTCCGAGGGCACGAGCTTAGAAACTACATCGAAGTTTTAATATGTTCCCTCTCTCACACATACATACCCCCGCTCAAGCACCAACCGTCGACACAACCACTTAATAACTTAGAATGGTTTCTTTGGATTACTTTTAGATTTAGGTTGCTGGAGTTTGATGGGGAGTACAGCTTTTGGATATAGAATAAGGAAGAATATAAACATATTTTAAATATATTTGATAGTATTTCCTATATAATATAACTCTTTTTTTATCAACGGATAAAATAGCATAAAATTGTCTTTTTAATACATATTATGATCAAAAAGCTTTTTTTCTCTATTTCCTTATTTTTCCAATTTATTCTCTTTTAATAATGTACACATTTAAAAATTTTATTTTAAAAAAATGTAAGCGTGGTTTTGAGTAATTTTAGTTCAACATATGAACATGATATGTGTTTTTATGTTTTTTTATGAAAAGACAACCACAATTTGCGCCAGAGTCATTTGCTGGTAAGTGCTAAACTTTAGATGAACTATAGGTTCGTTGTCGGCCTTTAAGATGCTGGTCGACTCGCTTTTTCAAGGTACCGACCCGACCATGGCTAGGACCCGGCCAGGCCCACCACGTAGACCATTCACAGTTGTGTGGCGCGTATATTTGTATAATTTCTAATAACAGCGTACATTTGGACAGTATATATTTATTAAAGCAAACTTAAATTAGAAAATAAACTTCCAGGAAAATAAGAGAATATCATAAACCGACATTCTCTAAAGTATACAAATTGTAGACTACTACCACGGAAAAATGTTAAATCCAGTTCTTTCCCGTTACTCCTCAAATAACCTAAATCTCGAAAATGTCTATGCTCCACTGCCATGCATCGTGTTTGTTCGTCTGTTCGTCAGTCAGTCAATACATATAGTAAATTTTCTGAAGAATTATTATTATTTTTAATTTTTTCTTAAGAAACATTCCAAGTAAGTATTACTCACTGCAATCAGCCTCGTCGGTGCCATCGATGCAGTCCACGTGCATGTCGCAGCGGTAGTGTGGCGGTATGCAGTACGTCTTGTTCCATACATACTGTCCGCACGTTAGCTGGCCGGCGTCGCATTCTGGGGGAGCTGAGGAGGAAAAAAAGATATTTTAAAACAAATGAGCTTGACGCTGCATCCCGCATGTAGCAAGGTAGGCAGAGGGAACCTAGTGTTAAGACAGACTTTTCTCTTTTTATGTATGTCAGTATTTAACATTTCTTTCTTCTTCACATATAAGTGGGGTAAGCAGAGTAAACCTAGTCTTGAGATACCAGGTTCCTCACTTTGTTGTTCTTTTTAGTGGCGACCGGAGTGTCCCAGAGTCGAGAGTAGCTCACTGACTAAATACAGCATGAAATTTATAAAACAAAAAAACTCAAGTGTTAAGTGGTGGAATTCAACGCCACGTTTTTTTCCAGAAACGAAGAAATGAAAATAAGTTATTCACTCCCAGTGAGAGCCAACAACCATCCATTAAAATATTTTGGTTTCTTTATTACTTTATTTGCCCATTTGTTATTCACATTTCATATTAGCAAGACTGTATTCTTACAGGCCAATCCAGGCGCAGCGGCATAAAGTGTGACTGTAAGCCGACTGGTTGTGGGTTCGATCTCCACTCGAGGAGATGAAATATTTACTTAA
>DWAN01000030.1:0-39629 GCA_018230445.1 Heliconius hewitsoni | reverse complement strand
AAATTTTTCCTCTTTGACAAACATATATTATTGAATTGTTTTATTTGAATTATATATGCCTACATTAATGCAATAACATTGTAAGATATCTTAAGTGTAGTACATGTATTCACGTGTTTTATGATCTTAAATGGCTAGTTATTTTATTACTACCATGGGCGTAGGAAGGGGGGGAGCCGGGTGGTCCGCGTCCATTCCGGGATAGTCTGGTGTCCATCCTAGAAATTATTTTTAGATACGCTAATGAGTACTACCTATGTAATATTGTCTAATATTTATGGTATATCTTTCTATAAATTGCCTTTATAAATTGTGCCATTCTATATTCTATAGTCGTATGTTTTTCTTATACAGTTCAGTCTTGCTTCATACTTCAAGTTTTAAATTGAAATTTGATGATGCGAGAAATGTATTCCTGTAACGGTTCAATTAATTGACGTTAAAGCCCAATGTGTTTATTTTTCTCATATATTAATGTTTCCTATAAATACAAAAAAATATATTTCGCGACATAGATTTAAAGGCTATGAATAAGTTACTGTGATTCATTTCAATAACTTTGTACATATTTACTTATTAGCATTATTTCCATTCTCACAGCACATAGATATCTAAATTAGATTGATCTAACAAAACGATTTATTTATATAATTCAGAATATCAATGATTTCTTACTCGTGTGAATCTAATGACGAGCGATAAAAAAATGTTGTTTCGTTTCTCAATAATTTGATATATACTTTTGTGTTTTTAGTTAAAACTATGAAGAAAATACTGTAGTTAATCTCTTACTCCGGCGATTTGCAATGTCATCGTTAAAATATTTACTTAATAATATAAGCCTAATGTGTCTATTTTTAGTTTTTACAATAGTAAAACCTTCCTATAAAAACGATGTCGCGACAATGTCTATATGAGACGAAGTAACTAAGTAAATTACACCCGTGATGAGTAATAATCGATGAGAACATGTAAGTTGACAAAGAATGTGTTCAATTAGTTCTAGACAGTAGTCTTTTCTATGGATGTGTCTTAGTATATTTTTTTATTACGGCGGCGCTGGCGGCCATCGCGATTTCAAAGCAGGCACAGCTGTAAGCAGCGATTATATGTATATTATATGTGGTTCAAATACTGTAAATTTAAAAACAAATTTTAGATTTACTTTACGTTCGTCGTCACAAGAAAGAACTGTCAACATGGCCTTACGTTGGTAAAACGCTGTGCGATGTAAGGTCGGCATTGGCATCTCATCCAAGTACTGACACCGACGTCATGACAAAAATATTGTGACTGACACCATGAACTCCTCTCACACTTTGTTCTTGTCAGCGTCGGTGGACTCAAAAGTATTTGGTACCTATTATATTAAATATACTCAAATGTATATTTAATTTTCCAATGCCCACTTTAATCGTGAGTAATTATGTTAGTTAACCAAATTTGTAAATATTTAGTTTAATTTATGTAGAAATAGTTATTGTTCAGAAGTGTAAAGTGATACCTTATTTGAGTATGAGCGTTAAGTAGTTTTTTGCAGATGTTCTAATTTCATACATTTTTACTAGGATATTACAATTTTTAAAATTTTCACAATTAAACCAATTACAACCACTTTATTGCAATATCCATTAAATAAATAATAAATAAAATAATTGTTTTATTTCATATTTATTATTTTTACAAAAATAACTGTTTTTAACGCTGAATGCGTTGTTGCACTTGCAAGTATCTACATACAAACTCAGAAAGACCTTTCTTCATCCATTCAAAGTGTGTAAGTACAGTAAGTAATATAACATTTATACTTATACATAAAGTGTAACTGTAAAATCGATTGGTTGTGGGTTCGAACCCCACTCGAGGAGATGAAATATTTATTTCAATTAATATATTTCCATTTCTTCGCTCTGGTGCGGAGGCAAAGCACGGCGTTTAGTTCCGCCACTCAAAAACCCAATGCCTCCAGAATTCGGCTTAGGATCTCTGCCTACAATGATGAGTGCGGGATAGAGCGTGAAGCTGATTTATTTATTTTATTTATTATATTATTTGACTTGTGTTAATTTTAAAGGGTTAAGAATTATGCTACATTTTCCGCCCAAGCTATGAATATTTTTTTTGTGTATAATACACGATGATGTGTATCCATAAATAATATACATACTCACCTAAAAAGGGTCATACCAATGTGTTTATCAGTCTATATGTTGTTCCTATTCCCAATGACTCTTACGTCAATCGATCGCTACCTCGCGGAAGTCACTAAAGGTAAAAAAAAACCGGTAAAGTGTGAGTCCTACTCGCTTATCAAGAAATCCGTACCAATTTCACTATTGTAGGTCAACCGTAAGTAGAATTTATATAGCAGACAAATATAAGTTTGCAAGCGTATGCATTCAATTTGTATGAAATTAACTTTGATTGTATATATGTTGACTTGCTTCAATTCTTTGAATATTTTATATTAATTTCAGTTTGTTACCTCCACGCGATTTCGATGTAAATAGTCTTGACATACGGACATACGATGTGATCATAATATAAGGGTTCCGTTTTTATTCTTTGAGGTGCGGAACTCTAAAACAAAATAAAATAATTTAAAAAACAAAACACCGAATACGTATAAAAAGAAAATAAGCTCAAAGGTAAATAAAAATAAATAAATAAATATTTAAAAATAAAATATTAAATAATATATTATATTATATTTAATAATTTTTTTAAATATTTTATTTCGAATATGAAAATATTAAATATTTTATTTCGCCGAGTGGGAATCGAATCCAAAACCTGTCACGCTTTGTGTCCCTGCGCCACGACTGGCCTCAAATTATAATTTATTTATGTAGATATATAATCGATAAACTTATTTCAATAGTGCAACTGTTCAGTATTATTCTTGCCAAGGTCCTAACTACTATTTGGCGCGTGACACTTACCTTTTTGTATCTTGTATTATATCTTTTATATAATTAAAGAAGTAGTATTGAAGAATATTCTTTAATATGAAAATATTTAAGTAAATATTTATTGTTCTTAAAATTGTTTAAATTTTCTTTTAGCTTTACCTTGTATCGTGCAATATAGCAGGGTACGCAGACGGAACCCGGGAAGCTAGTGTTAAGTAAGACACTTCGTTCTTAGTATGCCAATGAATGAAATGAAAATATTAAATACTTTCGTATCTTTTTCATATTTCAATGTTAAATTCTCCATTTTCAAATGGAATTCGAACTCAAAACTTGTCACATTCACAGTCGCATGCTTGTGCCACTGCGAAACTTACGGCCTCTTGAATTAATCAGTAAATATATTGTAATATCCTATAAAACAAAATATACCTATATTGTTTTAAAAAATAAGTCAGAAAAAAATGTGCGTAATCATGCGGTATAAGCATGTTTTTGTTAATTAATCTACATTATTTAGGTCGATTGTCAAGCTACTCTGTCGATAAAGATGCTACAAAAGTCAAGGACTTATATCAAGTTTTATTGACTTAATTTAGAATTCTAAAGTAATTCTTTCATTTGTAAATAACGAACTTGTTATAAGATACGAGACTAATTGGGTAGTAGGTAGGTATAAAGTCTGAAATATATATGTATATAATTTAAATTGGACGTATGTATTTCTGTTTAAAGACCGGCAACGCAGCCGTAGCTCTTCTGGTGTTGCACGGGATCGTGGGCGGCCTTATGTTTTTCCATAAAAAAAATGTATAGTGTTGCATTTGGTATATTGACGAAAACATCTTTACTCACTCCAGTTGTCACCCGCTACACCGCTTAATTCCACATATTCATATATTAGTACATATATGAATGGTTATTACCGGTCCGGCCATAAATAAATAATCACAAATCACAATTGAGAATAATCAATATTTTTTATGGTTCTGTATAACAAAAGAAAATAACGGAGAATTCCAAGAGTTCCAGGTGGTATCAAGCTAATATATTCCAGCTAAATCATATTCAATAATCAGCTACATTGTTGAATTTGATGTAGCTTATGTTAATTTGAGCCTACGGTCCATTGGAGCAAAGAAAAAAAACCAGACCAGTGCGAGTGAGGCTCGCCCACCGAGGGTTTTGTACAAAAATTGAAGATCAAGCTCAAGCTTTTTGTGAAATTCAGGATTACTTTAGTCAGAGTCCTTTCATCTAATACCTCACTTGAACTAGCAGTACAACCTGGAAATGCTATCTGTCAAATTTCATAATTCTAGGTTAACCGTAAGTATCCTATGAATTAAGATTTCCTTTATAGTGTCGAAATATGAAATTTACCGCGTTACAATATTTTAATTAATGTAATTACAATGATCAAAATATAAAAAAACACATTAAGTTATTCTCGATACTTTAAATAAAAAAAACTTGTAATCTTAATTAGAGCTTTCTAAAAAAAGAACATAAAATCGAAAATTGTGATAACGTTTATAGTTTCACATGGACATAGGGCAGGCCGCCGCAAATATGTAATTAAATAAAATATGTGAAATTGCAACTCCCATAGAAGTTATCTCGGACGGCAGATATGGGGGAGCTGCCGTCGTAGTAAGTAAATATCTCCTGGCGCGTCGTCAATAATATTGAAAGCTGTAAAAAGGAGTGCCTAGCGAAATAAGCAACTGCTTCGAAGTCACGGAAGGGTATGAAAGTATACTCGCGGCTTCGAGTAACCATCGGAGCATCGTGGGGCTATAGTGAGTAGGCAGTGGTATGCAGGAGCATGAATCTTACACAATATGTATCGCATACTCATAACAGGGTTACCCCACGAGAAGAAAAAAGGTCAGGTTGTCACATGAAAGGAACATTCTGCGAACACATAATTGCCGTTAATTACATCTTGCTTAGTCAATATGTTGATATAAATAAAACTTCATATACCAAGTGTTGGTTCGAACGCCACTTGGAAATGCCTATTAATACACTGTTAGAGTATGTATTATAAGCTATTTTATTAGCGCTGACTACGAATAAGCCGTTTGAAATAAGCCGAGATCTTTAACTAGACTATTTGACTTATAATAGATTTCACTGTTATTTCTCTCGCCACCTACTTCTACTGCGTACAAACTGACTCTAAAGTTTTAATTCCTTGTCAGTTCGTTGGTTCGTTGGTAAATTTAAAAGTAAACAAGTGTTTAGTGCTTGTTCACTTAAAAATTGTGATATTTAGAGATATTTATTTCCTATGGAACTGTAAGACTACCAGAATTGTCTACATGCTTTATGCTTTTGGGCTAACAAAAATATTCGGTCTGGATGACGAAACATCAATATCTTCAGGAATTTTGTATTGTTCATATTTATCTCGTAGTGGTAGGTTCAATCTATTTACATTAATTCGTTGTGAACAAAGTGCGACGTTGAGTTCCGCCGCTAAAAACAGGAGAACGGATTGGATAATTTATTTGCGAAAAAATGTAAATATAGTAGTTGAAAATTTTGTATGTTTGTCTTTTGTTATTTTTTATATTAAATATAAATTTAAAAAGATAAAAATTATATTTTGTTGTACAGCTATTAAAGTAGTAGAGTGGGCAGGTTAGAATATGTTTGATTTCAAAGAAAATCGCACTGTGTGTATATATATATATATATATATATATATATATGGGCGTTGCGTATCTAGAGTTAATATGTGATAGTTTCACGCGGTGCGATCTCGTAGCTAGGACTTACCGAATTATTTTTATTGTAATAAAACCGTTTAACATAAAAATATTTTTTTATTTAATTTATTTTCTGGTTTTTAGGTTTGTTGCTAGATGATACTTCAGAATGAGCTCTTTTCTACTAATCAAGCCCTTTAATTAGACACCTATATTGAGGTAGTTGTGTAAAAAATGTAATCTACCATTTTGTCGCGGCGGCCATCTTGAATTTTAGTTTTTTATAGTGAGCTCTATTCTACCAATAAAGCACTTTGATTTGATACCCATAAAGAGGTTGTTGTGAAGTAATATGTAATCCGCCATTTTGTATCGGTGGCCATTTTGGATTTACAGGCATAATTTTTTTTTTATTGTATTGTCATCAATATTAAGAGTGGGTACCAAATATCAGATCGATCTGATATCAGGAAGGGGGTAAAATTTTAATTACTAAATTTGACCCAAACAAACTGGTCAAGCTAAGTAAAACCGTTTAAAATAAAATAAACTTGATAAAAAATATATTTTTTAATTTAATTGTTATATTACCAGCTCTATTATGTTAGTCATTTAGTTTATATTATTACATAGAATGAATTTATTACTTAAATACTTTGTTGTAATGATATTACATTAGAAAATTACAACACTTATGTATCTACTAATTGTATTATTTGTAATAGTATATTAAATATCAATTAATTTATTCATTTGTGAGAACGACATTAAAACAGCATTCTTTTTGTGACTTTCATAATTAAAACTTTTTGTAAAACGTCATAGCAAAATCATAGGACTTAAATTCCCTTCAAAAATTTCATTAATTATAATAAAATAAAAATAAATCAATCACGCTGTAATCGCACACAGCCAGGGTAGGCAGAGGGAACCTAGTGTTAAGACACTCCGTTCCCCACTTTCCGGCAAGTTCTGGAGGCATTGCGTGTTTAGTGGTGGAACTCAACGCCGCGCTTTGCCTCGACACCAGAGCGAAGAAAATGATGTTTACTTAAAATGACAACAATAATAATTTTAGTTTCATGCTGTAGCTCACATAAAGCAGGGTAGGCAGAGGGAACCTGGAAAACTAGGTTTAAGACAGTACCATTAACAGTATGTCACTTCCGTTCCCCAATTTTCGCCAAATTCTGGACTCCGCGCTTTGCCATGTCCCGCGTGGGAACCCCAGCCTTTCCATTCTCGTATGGTGGGGGAAAATCGAACCTGCAACCGTCATATAGTCGCCTATTTTTATATGGCCTCATTGTAGGTGAAAAGAAGTATTTCCTTTATAATGAAAGCCATTTTTGCAGAAATCAGTCTTCGTAAATTGCGAATATATTATGAGTACGATATATGTATGAGTATTATATGACTATTTTGGTTCAATGTACGTATCAATGATAATAATTCTCAGTAGAGCAAACAGAAGAGTACTTTATACAGATTCGTGTTCTATTATTATTTTTAAATTTTTTGGTTTAATGTACAAACATACATTTTTTTTTAATTGTTTTATCTAAACTCTATCATCTGCTCTTATCTGTAGCGATTAGTGATTATTTCGCAAGTTATTGATAAAGATAGAAAATATATTGAAATATATTTCTCAAATTATAAATTGTGAGCATCGATAATACACTTACACGTAGGAGACAATAAGGCACTGATAAAAACTTATAGTTTTATGTTGTAAATATAATAATATTTCTTCGATTAAGTATATACATTGACTTTCAACTTATAAGGAAAACTTAGCAAAATTTAAATATAGACTAAAATCTTAAAATATCCAGATATGTGGAAAATGTTTTGAGTATATACCAAAGTGCACCCATTATACATAACGTGGCATATATTTTTTATAATATTTTTCCTCTATATTGTATATAGACATCTTAGAAGATGTTCATATTTACATCGCAGCATGTCGGCTTTACGTCACGCGTTGATGTCTTTCGTACAGAAGTGTTGCTTAAGATGCCTACTGACATTATATCAATGAATATTGTTTTAGCATATTTTCAATTTCCTAATTATGTTACGTAATAAATAACTGGACAGATATTCAAATGTACTTTCCACATATTCATCCCATTCTGATCGTGAATTCCTAAAACTAGTTTTATATATAGTTATAGTATTCATATATATATTATTACAATTGTTGATTATACTGTGTTTTATATATATTTAATAATTTATCACTGATTTAGTTAGATCGTATGTATTTAAGATTTGCCGATGATATTTTAGATATGGCCTATAATATGATCTGAGCTGGGGCTGAAGCCTGGCTAAGTAGCGCAGTAGGCCACGGGCACAGTTGCGGATATATTGTATTCTGATGTTATGGTAATATGATAGCATCTCGATATTTAGCTACATATTTATAGTAAGTACATAATAAACGTTTTACGTTTTTAATTCTAAATATATAAAAACGTTTTTTGTATCCATTAATATCGATAAGAGAAAGGAAACGGTATTTGTATTAAGTGTTGAAAAACATATATGAGACATTTTTAAAATTACTTATTGAGAAAAATAAATGAAAATGACGTTTATTAAAGAGTAAAATAAACAATAACTCATTTTCATTAGTCCTATTTAGGTTTTCAAGAGGATATATACTCTAATGATATATTATGTATTTTAGAAATCGTCTTTAAATGAACTATTCAAGGAGAATGACTAAGCGCACGTATTAAACGAAACGTAGTAGATTCCATGTACATATCTAAAGTAAATTTTCTAATATTTTTTTTATCGCAATGGAAACTCTGATGAGTTCTGAAATGGTGATTTTTTGGCAAATTTATAAATATATTTCAAATGTAAACTGCTTAATCAATCATACTTAAATTGAAAGTCAGTACTGGCTGGTATGAGGAGATTCATCTTGGAAGATGTATCAGCACGTAGAGCTTGCACCAGGTTATCTTAGGGCGTCGACTGAACTAAAGGAACGAGGTGGTGCTCAAGCAGCTGAACAGTGGTGGGCATACGGCTATAAGTAAGAGGCGCACTGGCGGCGACGAGGTTAGTCGCCGTCGGCAACGCGTCGCCAGCGGTGTTACGTCCCCGCACGTCCCCGGTGCGTCCCTTATGCACTCGCCTTTCTCACACGACCGGCGATCCTCGCTTGCACAACCTAGTTCAAAACCGAAAGGTCGCCGCTATTGGCATTTAAACGCTCTCTGACATTAACGTTGCATTTAAATGTGCGATGCAGCTTCCTCGTTGAGCATCACTGTCGCAACTGTGTGTCGTTTGGGAAAGGCGCGTGTGCTGACGTGAGGTTTTTGTTGCAGCCGCCAGCCCGAGTGACCAGAGCTGCACCAGTACGCACTCACAGCTCCCAGTAGCTGACCCTCAACATGGACACCAGGATAGCGCTGTGAGTACATCTTAGCTTACCACACCATGTCCGGATAACATCGTTTCAATGTTGATAGCAAACTTGTTGTTATTATGTGACTATTTCATAATATAATTTCGTAATTTTCTACGATGACTTTCTAATAGACAATAATCATGTTAATAAAAAATAGCGAATCAAAACCTGTTAGCGAATATTGTCACTTTCATCGCGTGTTTGCATATGCGCGGTGGATCGTGCGGACACCGAGCTTTACGTAACTTGACGCTACCTCGCGGCCTGTATGTATAGACTATAGATAGATGCATCTTATACCTTAGATATGGCAAAAATAATATGATCTGATTTCTTGTGTGGAAATCAAATGTTGGTTGCTCAACGACAGGCAACTGACATCACGAATGAGGGCGCGTGTTTCTCAATGAAGGCTGCGAAATATTGCTTTTAAAATATGCACGACTAAGCGCGCACATTGTCTCCCCGCGACCGCCCAGGCCCGTTCTGTGTTTGTGAAGTTGTTGTTGTTGGTTGTACATAACAACTTTTCACTGGCTGCCACAAATCTGTGGTGTCCCGCAATACAGATGCATTAATAAACTTTCTCGTCAGAAAGCTCATGCGTCAAAATCTAGTAGCCAATTTTCCTATTTTACAAATTATACAATTATTATATAAATAGAAAAAGCGTAACATATTTAAGCGAATATAAAATGACGTAGACGCGGTTATGTCAGAAAATATTTAGATATAAATAATTACTATTATCACAGTATATGTCCATTTTCGAGCAAATATACAGACAATATTCAAGGCATTTTTATTTAAAATTTACGAATGTGTGACTTGTCGTCGATGATAAGTATAGCTATGAATGTGTTATGCAATAAACTTATAAATATTAAATTTCCTAATAAAATATTTATAATATTAGCTAAATATTATTTTAAAGGAAGCTTATTTGATTAACAAATATTAAGTGTTAAAATGGTATAATTTAAAATGACTTCAAAATAACAAAATCATTATTTTTTTAAGCCATTCCATCCCGATGTACTCATGCGTACAGGAAACATATATTATTAATAGCGCGTCAAGAAGTTAGTATTCTGGAAGTTATATTTATTGTTATCTGGAATCTATAATAACTAAACACAAAGCGAGTAACACACTATTAACACTTACCGGCATGTCGTAATTTCTACTCTTTCACTTTCGCCATTAAAGAAAACTCTTTACTTTTAACAATTTGTTATCGCCTATGCGTGATACCGAAGCCTCTCTTTTTGAATACAAATCAGTACATATTGGAATTTCTCTGCGATACAGATTCGGGCGTACGTAACTCTCAAAGGTGAAAAGAAAGTTGTAATAGACATTTATACCACGTTTACAATCAAACCAAGTGCAAACATAACAACATTAAAAAGTTATGTCGATTTAAATTTGTTTTATAACGCAATGAGATTAGCATTTTTTTCTATTCAAAATAATCAAAATTAGATTTTGTTGGTTTTACAATATAATATACTATATTATATGTATACTGTATTATATGTATACTATATTATATGTAAGAATTAATAAAACACAATGTTTAAGTTTAACAAGACGACCTTATCGCTTAAGGCGATCTCTCCAGGCAACCTTTGGATGTTGGAGTTGTATAAAAGATTAAATCAATTTATTTATCTATAATTTTTTTATTTAAATTAGTTTCTGTCACTTTATATTAAGAAATGTTTCATCGTAAACTTTTAATATCTCAAAAGTTGTGGGATACATATCATAACTTTGCTTATCCGCAATATTTGATTATTGACAAATGATGTAAAGAAATATTATAGTTTCGTAATAGCTTCATTCAAAGCCTACAGTTACTTCCCAAGAAGTGAGTTTCCCCGGATCACAGCAAGTCTCGCTTAGAAACTTACGAGCCGAGCCCGGACCGGTCTCATCCACTCTCGCATCTTCACATCTCGTCTTCATCTGACCTTCACTTTCGCTTTTAACACGTATTTGTAGGAATGTGGATATTTTTTTATTATGTTAATCAGATAACCTATTTAAAATGTTTTATTAATGTAGCTAGGTATTAAATAATAATCGTAAAATATGAGGGTATCTCTCTAGCCTTTTGCCATTTAAGGAAAATAACAATAGATTTTCATGGATTCGTATCTAAGTACTCAGATATTGATATCTGAATTTCAATTCTTGATATATAATAATTTATTTGAACACCTCAAGTGCATGTGCCTAAGATGCGCGCGGTATTTGCAAAGTCAGCCTTCCAACCCACTACCACTTTCCCTATTGCATACATGAAATCATCACATACCATTGTTCTATAATATTCTTTCTCACCATCAAGTTATGCAATATCTTACAACTGAAATAAATATTGCCTATTTCTGTAAACAAGCAAGAAATATATATTTTTTTTGTTTCTTTTTCATAAAGTCTTAGAGTGAAAATTGTCATATCAAGTTGCTGCTAAGTATTATCTCGATCGATTGAATTTTTTGCACTTTCTCTTCTTATGCAGCGACATGTCAAGGGCGACGGGTGGCGGCGACAGCACCGCGGGTCACGACCCATCCGTGCTTGCCTTTTGGTTGTTGCGAAACTCCTCGACGACCCCCACACCACACTATTTGATTATAACGATCTATTCACCAATACGCCTCGACTGGTATCATCGAACCTGTTTGAACACTATAGTGCTTACTGATTCGCAAGTAACATTTTCGCAACCCAATACTTTCAATGCGGTCATGCTTGTAGCGGTAAATTATTGTAGGATTTTTCTTTATATATAGTTACTTTTAATAACTTGATACTAGATAAAGCAAAAATGTTACAGTTGCGTCGATCAATATTACCTATTTTGTATCGAGAATGCAAGTTCTACCTTCAGAGTACTATTTATAATTAACTCCAAGGAAAATCGTTCATTTCCTACTTCATTTACGAACATATTATGTTCGAAATGTGTGAAACGGAAACGAGAACTGCAAGTTGAACAACATACATGGAGGAGGACTGCTATCAATAACGACTTTTTACAATTGAATTGCAATAAGATATTGTAGCCTTATTTTTAGCCATTAAATTAAAAGTAAAAAAAACACTGTTTCGCATATTGTCGTAGTCGTCATCTCTACGTTAATTAATATTAACGCAAAAAATATGCGTTATTTATTTGACATAAAATATTTTATTAACATTATCTTTAATTCCTTTAATCGTTTAAACGGAATTTTATATTGCAAAAAACAAAAACTTGTAAAAAATCAACTCACATTATTTTTGTAGCAGAATGACTTTCCTCAAGCTAGAAAACCGACAAAGTTACATACTTGGCATGTCCTTAAGGTCGCTTGATATATTTTTTAAATATTATATACATTAATTCGTTACTTATGTTAGTTGTTTTGATATCCCTTTTAAAATAAAATAAACCCACGATGTACTAAAAACATCAATTTAAGTTTATTATAAATTTTTGACTTGATTTTTTTTATATTTCTTATATTCGCGTGTGTTAAGTTTAGGTATGATATCATTATAATGTCACAATATATTTGTTATTAACAGTTGTTTTATCATAACTATTATGACACTACTAATTCTATAAAAATGTCAATTTATTACGGAAAATTGGTTGTATATATTTGAATGACATTGAAATCAGAGTTACGTCAGCTGCATAAATAGGTCCGGGTTCATTTCCAGATTTTTTAACGAGCTTATCTTCACGTTTTATAAGCTTCGCTTTCGGCATCGATCAGTTTCACTTTTAAGCCGATGACCTTTTGAGGAATGTGCAGTGAGATAATGGATGAGCGCGTCGTATTTATTATATTTGTTTCGTGATTTGTTTCTTGGTTTTTAAATTACGTTATCTCCTTACAGTCATTGGTTAAAATCGAAAGCTCTGCTGTGCGTGAGTGGAATAGTTTTTTAACCTTGGCTCTTTCTGCATCCACGTTCTGCGATAGTTATTATGCAACTTATTTTTGGTCAACATTTTTAATTTATTATTTTAAATAAATAAATATTTTAGTGGATATTGATTGTAAACGTATATAATACACGTACGTTTGTTAGGTATCGATATTTTTTTTTCTTTAATGAATGTTGGTTTTTTTTACTCTTTCTCATAATTACCTAGTCAGCTTCCATGAAATTCTATAAGGGTGTGGCATATTGTTGCGGCGCTTACGCATGAAAAGTTCCTGTTTACGAAACATGTTGTATGTTGGCATTGTGGTAAAAGTTGAATTTCTGCTTGGAGAAGCGTAAGAATTTGGCAACAAAACGAACCTTGAAATTACTATGTACCTACTTTGTCCTATACAGGATACAGGAAAAACCGAATCATGATTCATTTTTAATTTAATTTCGAGCTTATTATTAATTTCAAATTGTAGTTTACTGCGAAACCAATATTTTAAATACTATTTTTCCATAAAATATTTATATACAAGTTTTTTCTAAATCGACTACCTGTTACTATCAAAAATGTAGTTTTTTTTATTGATAAAAACCAAAAGTAAACTTAAAATCGTATAAACTACAAAAAATATCAAATCGAATTCTAGAACAGTATTCTATATTTTTTGTCCCATACAGTCGATCATCACCTACTGTATAGTATATTAGTTATGTATAAGTATAAAATGCTTGAACATTCTATAGGAGTCTGGCAACAATATTTTTGTGTCAACAAGAATAACTCTAGTGCGTGCTGTGCGTACTCATTCTGCGAGAGCTTTTATATTCTGTGCGCAGATCGCGGCGGAGCAGGGACGTGCGTCATCGTCTCTATTATAATATAGAGTTATCAATTATTTCTTTGTAATAGCCATCAAAAGCTCATTTTGCCGAATATATTATTTTTTCATATCGATTAGTTCACATTTTGTAAATAAATTTAGATGAATATTATATGTATTTAGATGAATATTATACAGTAGTTATTTAGCTGGTAACGTGTTTTATAATAATATACTTACAATAAAATATTTATGATGTTTGTCTTGAACATACAGATAGTTTAAATAACTACTATGCAAATTTGTTGGGGCAAGGTTGCCAACTTGAGACTGCTCTTCGTTAGCCTCGCTGAAATACCAGAGATGGTTTATGCGTGTCTTGCCTATAAATATAGAATTCATTATTTTTTTTCTATAACAACAGTGGGTAACAACTTTTATATATATTATTAATTGACTGTTTACGATATGAAACTTTAAACTACGTTTATGTCCTTTAAAAAAATAAAATCTAGCATTATTATTTAAGTATATTTTTCTAAAAAACATATATTTATAAATATTTAGATAATATACAGTCCATTAGATTTGAGATTTGTTAATTAAGTATTCAAAATCGAATTAGCAAGCACAGCACGCTCGTGTGTTAATTACAACGTGACTACGGACCAATTGGGTAGGGTTGTTGAACTGTAATACCGTAAGGTACGATAAACCATCGATTACATCTATTGATTTATGTCTAGCCATCAGTTTTTATGTAAATCTGGACGTGATTTTATTCATAAATATATTATTTATAAATATCATACTAAATCGGTTACAGTTTAAAATGAGTTTAAGTAACGTTATTCACTTAAATATATTTCGTTGGTAGTATATCTTCGAGGCCGTCCTGGCCCAGGGGCACAAGGGTAACGGGTGACTGTAACGCGACGGTAGGTTCGATCCCCACTCGAGGCAATGAATTATTATTTATTAATATTTTCATTTCTTCGCTCTGGCACCCAGTCAAAATGGTGGCATTGAGTTCTACCACTCAGCACGCAATATGAAAAATTTGTCGGAAAGCAGGGAACCAAGTGTCTTAACACTAGGTCCACTAGGTGAACCTAAAGTATATTTCGATGATTATTATATGAAATATCTACAAATATATACAATACAATAAATAATATAAAATTTATCCAACGCACAATATGTCACAATTTGGTCTCAATGTTATAATCAAATGCAATTTCTTAAGAAACTACTATCTCCATTCATCTATTCGTTTCACACGCATATAAACCTGAAAGAGACAAAACAATCAAGCAACTGCCACGCTTACATAGTTGCCCCCGTACGTTCACCGGCGACCTCGGAGCGCGAGGTACGATAGACCTTGCCTTATAATATCTACATTTACTGTCGCCCGCGCTGCAGCCCGGCTCCACCGGCCCCTCCGGCACCCTGTCACGTGGACTGGTAATGCAGGAAGTCAGAGTCATGTCGGTAGCGCTCGTGGAAGCATTCTTTCTTTTACCGACGCCTTTAATGATGGAGGACCTTAGTAAATGTAAAAATGTCGTCAACAGCACGTCGCCGGAACAGGCTTGTCTTGTCTATATTCTGTTTTGCTAATGGCTCACTCTATTGAGTAGTAAATACTATTTGTCGGTATTTAAATGAACGTAAACCACATACTTTAAATATCTATATTATGTGTCATAGCATATTTTTCTTATTTTTACTGTAAATTTTCAAAATTAAGTAGATTTGAGAAATAAATACGCATTCTGACGTTTGAATTCTTATATTTGTGACGTATGTGAATAAAAGTATAGCTACGCTAATAATTGTTCTGCTGAGTATACAGAAAATAATATAACTAAAATAATCTATAAAATACCGTAACTATGTACGACAACATATATATATATATATATATATATATATATATATATATATATATATATATATATAGCCGCAGTCACAGCAATTTTAATTACATTTGTATTACGATGACTTTCATACAGAATTACAGATGCCTGAATAGAGCTCTGCATTGTGGAAGGAAATGTAGGTATTAAAAAAATTAGTACTAAATATATCCTTGTTACTAAATTGTTTTATACATAACTACAACTAAATGAGAAAATAATCATAGTAAAATTACTTAAACAGTTAATCAGTTTAATTAAATAGTTCAATTAAATCGTTAATACTATTTTTAACTTATCAACACTTACAAACGGATCTCAGTTTCAGTTAATACAATTCTGAATATATATTATATTATATTATATTATATATGTATAGAACAAATAATGTGTGAACAACATAAATACTGAATAATACGTATTATTTTATGAATTTTTTGGGTATTAAATAACAACTGACGCAGCGGAAATGCACTTCCTCATAGTCTACGTGACTACTCGAGCTACTCGAGCAAAGCAGGAAATCATATTCATAACTACTAATAACTTTTTCAGGAGCTATAATATTAAAATATTTTTTACATATACATACACACATCATTAACTACTAAATAATAATGTCCGCATTATTTAATTACAAAGTTACAATATAAATTGGTATTATATCCATACTATAATTCACTGCTTAGAACGAGCTTACTTATGTAAGACATCCGGATAGATTAAATAAACACAAATCCGGGTGTGTTGTCTGTGACTCACGATATTCAACTTTTGTCGTCAACCATAATAAAATTATTTAAAGCTCACAGCTATAACGTTCTCAAAAGGAATTCTCTAAGTTTCATTGCACCATCTTTATTGTTTTAGGTACTTGTACATTATGGAATTTTATTATTTTAGCATGCATATTAAGGTATATTAATTTGGATCGTAGTTTTACGTACTGTACCAAATCTATTATGTTGCTAAAAAAAATAATATTTTTTTAGTGTCACACTGTATCCTGCACACGGCAAGGTAGGTAGAGGGAACGTAGTTTTGACACTCGGTTCCCCATTTTCCGCCGAATTCAGAAGGCGTTGCGTGTAAAGTGGAGGAACTGAACGACGCGCTTTGCCTAGATACCCAAACAATGAAACAAAATATTAAATATTTGCATTTCCTCAAGTGGAAATCGAACCCACCACCACATTTACAGCCATTCTTTGTGCACTTACGGAACGATAGGTTTATATATATAATTAATA
Organism: Heliconius hewitsoni; assembly: GCA_018230445.1. Classification (NCBI taxonomy): domain Eukaryota; kingdom Metazoa; phylum Arthropoda; class Insecta; order Lepidoptera; family Nymphalidae; genus Heliconius; species Heliconius hewitsoni. The sequence continues at coordinate 22,626 of DWAN01000030.1, read as the reverse complement.
ATTAATTAATTATAAATAATTGTTTGGAAAGAAGCTTTTTTTCAAATTACTTATATTGGTACGTATTTTAGAAGAATAACTTGTATTTCGGAGTGAACGCTCAAAAGTTTTGTATTATATATCTGTATGAGTTATATAACTTAAAAGATATTTTTTTGTAAGTCATCCGAAGTCGCATCACGGATGTGGCTCGACCAAAGCGGAGACGGAGGATGACGACCGTTGAACGTAAGCAACTGCAATAGTAGTATATTATAAGAAGTGAAATCGACGTGAAAGATAACCAAAAACGGTTTGAATGAAGATGAAATAAAATTTTTGTTATTATTTACATCCATATATTTTTATATAACAGTAAATGAACATTTTATTTTAAAATAGTAATAAAATGAAAAATACTATACTTACTTTGAGAAATTTCTAAATAACTCGCTACAAACTTACAAGAGAATAGTTTTATTATAGCATAGTTACAAGTATTCGTATAATAAGGACACTAGATGCTAATAAGTTGCTTAGACAAGTTAGTTACCTAAGATTGCGCGGATTTGATCCTGCTGCGTTCGAAAGTTTTATAAGTATATTAATATATATATTTAACAAAATCAAAAAAATAAAAAAATAATAAAAATGAAAAAAAAGTAGTTTCTGGTAGACGACTATACTGATTTACTAGAATAGTCTCAACTAGTGCGGATAATATTATAATTTAGTGACTGAATATAGATTAAAAACATGACAATTTAACTCCGTAATAAATAATTATGATTTATTACGAATAAAAACATAGTAAATACTCTTAATACGACTATATTGTCCTATTTCTTATGTAATGTCTTTAGAATTTTTAATGTCTTGTCCTTTTTTAATAGACTATAAAATATTTTCATCCTTTCCTTTATCATATTATTATTACCTTCTTTAACTTCGTTTTCAATATATTATATAGTTTTTATCATATTATAATCAAGTACAAGAAGAATTATCTTCTTGTACTCATGCAGTGTGTGGGAAATGCGTGAAGTCCTTGACCAACTAAGGTTCCCTAACAGATAAAACTCAGGTCCCACGAAATACAATTGCAATTTTCATCCAAACACGAAACATACTCATACCTTTGATGAATCAAACCTGTTCTTAGATTTCACACGTCACAAAGCTAAATGTCGAATTTACATATGTATGTAGGTATAAATATACGGTTAAAGGTCATCCCATCTATAATATTTCGTAACTGAATATTACACACAATTAAACCAAATTAGTGAATGTGTAAAGTCTTATTTCCGCTTTTATTGGGGGAATTGGGCGCTAAGTGGAGAACAGAGTGTCTTAACACTAGGCTTCCTCTACCAACACTGCTACATCATGATGCTAGATATTGTTTAAAGAAACCAAGCCACCAGCATTCCAGCGTCTTTATGGTCTATGCCAGTCCCCCGTTGATTAGTTGGTCATATCGACAAATCACATTGTAGACACAAGTTCAACTTGAACGTTCAGCATCCATATAAGCAAATTTATGTCACTAACAGTCAAAGAATGTATATTGAAACCAGAAAGGTCTTCCTAAGGTGGTCTGTAGGATAGATTTAATAGGTACGCTCACCTAGCCTTGCGCTTGCGACCTTACATCTAGTGAAATTGAACTGGTTATTGTATACCGGTCTTGGTGCACTCGTGGATCGATTTGTTGAATTTATTTATTGTAGTAACAAAGTTATTCATTTATTATAATCAGCTTCTGCACATGACAGAGTGGGCAGAGGGAACCTAGTGTTAAGACATTCCGTTTCTCACTTGCCAACGAATTTTTCCTTTTCATTTTTGCCTTTGTGTCTGGCACCTATAATTTAATAGTTATTAATTAGACAGTATTTCGTCATAATTATGTAATAAATATATTTATGCGCCAGTCGGGGCGCAGTGGCAACCTCTGCAAACGCGACGGGTTTAGGGTACGATTCGGTCCACTCGATTAAATATTTAATATTTTCATTTGCCCTGATTTTCGGCGGGAAATGGAGGGTGGAGTGTCTTAACACAAAGCTTACCTTGCTATATGCGGGATACAGCGTGAAGCGGAAAAAAATGGAATAATATATATATAGCATATATTTACTTTTAGCATATTTGGATGGTTGTTGGTATGTATTTCATTAATTTGTTAACAAATGCTTTATTTCAATGCTAATTTTCATCATCGGTCTTGTTGATTTATATCTAAAGTTTATCAAATGTCAAAACTACAACGGTTTGTTATATAAAGACAATAGTTACATAATTTTTTTTTATGTAAAGGATAACGAGGCACAAAGAACATTTTTTAGTTAACAAAAAAATATTCGATTCAAATTTAAAATATCTATTATAAAGATAAATAAAAATAAAAAAAACAAAAAAATAGTGAGCGGCGTGTGAGTGCAGAAGTGGCGAAAGTGTTTACAATGTGTTACTTCATCGATCCACGCTAATGTCGAATAAGAATGCGTAACACTCACCCACGCTCCGATTCATAGACATTTCTCACGAGCATATCTCGTATTTTGCATTTTGTTACATTTGTTTTTTCTTATTAATGATCAAGCTAATAATGTAATGTACTCACTTTTTTGTATTTTATTACAAATCAGCTTCACGCTGCATCCCGCACACAGCAGGGTAGGTAGAGGGAACCTAGTGCTAAGACACTCCGTTCCCCACTTTCAGCCAAATTCTGGAGGCATTGCCTGTTGAGTGGCAGAACTCAACGCCGCGCTTAGCCTGGACACCAGAGCGAAGAACAGTAGTAATTTGTATTTTATAATATAAAATTTTAAATCTAAATTCTAAATAAAATTTATCTTTCTTTATGAATTAAAATTGTCTCGATGAACTTATAGATAGGGCCATCCACGAAGACACACGACTACTAGTCCAGTAGTGTACTAATATTTTTGTAACATGTCTATAAAATTGTATTCTATCTCTGTTGCGTATCTAATCTACTATTATAAAAGAATAATTATTATTATTGTTTAATGTAAAATAATGTGTACTTTAGCAAAACAATTAAAAACCAATTAAAATGTTTCTTTAGTTTATGATTTCCTACATATATTAAAACACGAATACTTTCGTGATATCGCGAGCGCAGACGCGAGCGGGTGACTAGTCTATCTATATAAAAGAAAGTCACATCAACGTGTTGTACGCGTGTAATTTTTAAACTACGCAACGGATTTTATTGTAATTTTCACCAATAAACAATGATTCGGGGGAAAGGTTTATTATATACATATTATATAAGATTAAAGCTTAGAATAAAGTAAAAAATATATATTAAAATGCACACACAGTGTAAGCGCTTGGCTTGCGAAATAGATCACAATAATGCACTACGGAGTTGTATAACTTAAAAAGATCTATAAAAAATCTGTTTTCTTTTTTTACAGATTACAAAAAATAAAGAACTACTTACAAAACTATTTTAAGCAATACAGTGTTATTTTTCCACTATCAAATACATAAGATACGTTGTTCTAGATCAGTGATTCTCAACCACTGTGCCGCGGCTGTTTTGTGTGCCTCCAAATTTCAAAAGTGTGCCGCCAAATTTTGCAAATATATTAAAATTTTTGTCACAAACTATTTATGCGGTGTGTTGTAGTAAGTAAATAATTTTTATCTTTTTCTTTGTGTGCCGCCAAATTTTGAAATCGTTAAATATGTTCCGCAAAAAAGGTTGAGAATCACTTTTCTAGATAATAATTGCAATATAAGAGATTAAAAATAAATCTGTCTCCGACAGAGCGGCCATTGTCGCACCTTAGAGAGTATACTGTAAAGAATATACGAGTAATTTTGAATTCCTAACTTACTTATTCTAGTGTTTACTATTTTAAGTCGTATTTTTCTGTTATATTATTTATATTTAAATCTGCTTTTTTGCAGATGTTTCCTGCTTTTTGCTTTTCAAGTCATTTACGGTGAAGTGGACATAATAACAGAGCCACGTCCAGGAGAAGAATATGTATTAGTGAGTTCTGGACAACAAACTCCTTTAAGAAACTTTGAAACCTCACATAAAATTCCTGAAAAACATCCCAATCATCGATTAACCAAACAAGATGATGGCGAAAAAATATTTAAAAAATTACACAGTGGAAAAATTAAACACCCTTCTGAGGGTATTATTTCTATAGAGGAGGATAAAAAGGCAGTATTAAAAAAGGCCCAAAAATCTAAAGTTACTGAATCTATAGAAGTAGATATTCCTGTTTCTAAATTAGAAGATATTAAAATAAAGGAGAATGTTAAGGCTATAGATAACAATCCTAAGCTTTCTGTTGCTCTAGAAACTATGTCGGAATCAGGAAAGCTAATCGATAACGATCAAACAACTACTCAGAAGCCAGTATTAACTACGTCAGCACCATCTAAATCACAAACCTACGATTATATTCCTATTAATTTCGACACTATAGATGATATTAACAGCGGGTTACTTTCATCGAATATTAAGTTGGAAACAGCTGGTTCTGAACAAAAACATTCAAGAATTCAAGTTAAAAAAGGTCCTAACGGTCAAGACTATGAATATGAATATATTTACTATTACTACGATGAAGATGAAGGAGGGAAAAAGGAAAGTAAGAATGCTTCCCCAAGTTCCGAAGCTCCTGTATCAAATTCTCACGATGGACCACAAAAAATTGAAAGTGAGAATCAAATAGCAAAGGAGGTAAAACCTAAAAGCAAATACAGTACAATTGACAGATCTAGTTCGACTACATCCCCAGCTCCGGAAGTGCATAATGAGGTATACGCATCATCAGGCAGATCCAGAACGCGAGGAAGAACAGCTGCTACACCAGGAATTGAAGAAGAATCTCGTGAAGAGCGGTAAGTTTAATCAAACCTATAATTAACTTTACATAGTATGTAATGTCACATGAAGTAGAGCTTAGTGGTGCAGTAGTTGTAGTAGTAGTCGCGAGTAATATAATTTATAGTTGACGCAAAGTAGATAACACACATTTCATTCAAGACTCATTAACTTAACATCAATAGCTTACTGTCGCACGAGCTCTTGAGGAATCACTGCACTGCGAAGCGAGCATTCTGGTAAGATGTGTACATGGAATACAGTAAATTTTCTCGTCAGGCTTCCATCGAGCACACGATTTCCTCCTCGCGGTCGTAATTTGGTTGCTTCAAGCTCTACAACATATGTCCCTGAAGTATCTTCAGAAACAATAAGACATCGTGGTCGCTCACAGGTTGACAATGTTGCTGATGAATCAATAGGTCAATCTAGAAGCAGAACACGTGCTCATATCAGGTATAGTCGCAAAAATAGTTTTTTTCTCTCTCTTAGCATGGTCTGTGGCATGCATATAAAATGTAGCTTAATAAAATAAGTTTCTTATAAACTATTCGAATTCATACATACATATTTTCTTCTAGGTGATGGTTTTAATTTAAAGAGCATCTTTATTAATACAGTTTAATATTATATATTATAATATGACATCTTTAACTTTTCAATTTTATTAATCATTTGATTTCTTTACAAGTTTGCCTTTGTTAACTCTTATGCTATTGAATATGTGAGTAGAATAAAAACAATTTCCAAAATTATTGCAGGCGTCCAAGTTCTGAATTAGTAGATCTTGACAGTTTTAAAACTCACTCTGGAGATATTCCAGCACAATATAAAGAACCACCTACAAGATATTCGTCAGAAAGCAAAACCACTACAGAAAATACAGACAATTCTTTACTTGCCAATGAACCATCTCATGCTAAAGAAAGTCAAAGAGAAGGACATAGTTTAGCAAGTGGGATTAGATTTCAGGAAATACAAGATGATTCCAAATTGCCATCTGACTACAAACATACAACTACTTATGAACATGAACAAGACACTACTGAGTATACAACAATGACAGCGATGGAGAAAGTTGCTCTAGACTTGTACGCTTATTTAGCCGGTGAAAATCTAAATAATGAGATCAGTCCAGCTGGGGACCTGATGAGTTTCGACGGTGCAACTACCGTAGATGAAGATGCATGGACGACGGAGTTGGTTAGCACGACTGAAGAGGAAACTACACCGACAACTACGACCACGACCACCACCACCACCACCACCACCACGACTACAACTACCACTCCAGCGCCGACGACGACCGCTGCACCAACCCGTCCTTCAAGATTCAAGGGCCGCCCTGGATCTAGGGCTCGCGCACCTGCCTCTACCAGCGCTGCCACAGAAGCACCTCAAGAATCCTCTACAAGAGTTCGAGGTAAATTATACAAATAGGCATGATGTTTAATATTTATGACACTGTTTCCTTCTTATATAAGTAAAATTTTAAATAAGATTTTTGTCATGTAATTAAGATAAATATTTATCTTAAAGCCAAAGCGATATTAGCGATGATATTTATGCTGCCTTGCGAGTTATGCGAATTATTAGTACTATTACACTTCCGGAAATCAATCATTTAATTTTTAATCGACCTTTTTTTCTAAGTCAATGGTTTTGAATATACTTTATTTTCGCAAAAATATACCTAATTATTCAATGTTATAAAAATAGTTATTATACAATTATATTATCTACACATAGGTACCATAATATTTTTTGCTTAATTTGAAGTCTTTGTTCACGGTAGACAATAACATAGCTGTAAGTAATTGCAGTGTATGTGCTAAATACACATAATTTATGTGATTGAATATAGTATGTGAGCTCTTTTGTGGTTTATTGACAGGTCGTTTTGGTAAGCCCAATGGAATCAAAAAGACAACGGCAGCAGCTGTAGAATCTTCCACCTCCTCCGCTCCAGTCCAATCACCGCAACCAAAGGTTTGCATCTACTTATTATTTTTTTTCGGTCTGATTGAGCACTTTGATATAATAATGTAAAGCGACATGCTTCAGCGAACGCCTGCAATGCGAATATTATTGCTGTTTATAAACTTCCTTTTAACGAAGTAAGTATTTAATAGCCCAGATCATACTGTCGCCAACTAACATGCAACAATGTTTTAATGAATGCACTACATACATACAAATAATCAGTCGCGTTTTACACATATATAATAAGCAAAGTAGTATTGAAAACAATAAAAAAATACCGCTTACGAAAATAAAAAACATATATAGAGTTAATATAATATATATAAAAAACTATAAAAAAAATTGTATGAACAAAATTTTTGAGATAGAAATATTTATTGATTTAAATAATATTTTTATCCTATCAAAGTTGAAAAGAATGGCTTAATAGATTGTCAAGAACATTAGATTCTTATCATTTACCTATATTTACATGTACTTATATTTTTATCAATGTGATTTTGTATTAAAATCGTTATAGTAAATTGTTCATCTTGTTCACATAATTTAAATATTATTTATATTGTACAGGATTGTATTGAAGGATTTATATTGAAGGATAGCGAAATGCATGCATACATAAGGAATGACTTAATTAAACAAATTATAGTTTTATTAAAGGAACTATTGTTCAAATGTGGTTATTAGGGGATAATCTACAGATCCCTATTTATAAGCAATTAATAAAATAACAAAATTGGAAGAAATTGGATGATTTCCAAAATTTACGTTTAGTCCAGTTTGGCTGCAAAGTGCAGATAAAACTAACGTAATCATTCTTTATTCAGCCCAAAACGGGACATACGTTTCTTAATTTGCAATTTTAATTAGATTTTTATGTTTTTATTTTTATACCATTCTTTTTGGGGTGTGCTTTATTCGAAAAACGGGACATTTGTACGTCTCGGTGCCATGGACACCGGGACCCGTTAACGAAACGTTTTTCGTTAATGTGTCCCGGTTCGGACCATCCTGTTTAAATCGGGACGTCTGATCACGTTAGGTAAAAAGGACTGCACTCAAGTCCAAAATGGGCCCGTTAACATTCTTATGAAGGCTACATTGGAGAACAGTTTTCACAGACAAATTGAAGACTTCAACAATTGAAAATTGAGTCTTCAACTTCGTTAGTAATACTGGTACAACCATAAAGTACTAACCCTATGTAAGAGACCCATTGAGCATTGCTCACCAATTGTTCTTTATTTGATTATGAAAAGAGATAAAAGCAATAAAGAAATCATATCCTCGTCACCGTTCATTAGACAATGAGTTTTTCCTCTTTCTTCTTTTTCTTTTCGTTTGTGCTATTATTTTGTTTTCTTTTTATTATATTTATACATAAGTTGCGGTTCTATTTCATCTCTTTGCTTTATTTGCGTCAAATTGTTTGTCAAGTTCTTTATAATTTGACAAGGATGTTATTACGGTTGTTTTTTCAAATCTTGTTTTTTTTTATTCATACCTGTAATCTGTAACAACATACATAGTATAAAACTTAAAAAATATATAAAAGAAAAATTAACTAATCCATTTTACCAGGCTCGTTTTGCCTTTTCAGTACTTTTGATCATATGTTATATTTTTAAGTTATTTACACCATATTTTTTCCTCTTCTATTTTTTATTATGAAGACAAACCGATACTAACTTTCTAGCCATACTTAAAAAGAAATATAAGAAACATAACAAAAGTGCAAGCCAGTCAAAAATGATACTTTTTACATCAAAATTACGAAAAAATGGCTTATTGTGATAAAAAATTGTTGCGATGCATGACAAGTTCAAGGGCATTGACCGAGAGTGAGGCGGGAGGAACTAGTAATTTGCGCTACTCGTTAAGTAAATGACGTTAATGGTCGCGAAATAACATAACAGTCTTTATGTTTAAAATAAATTACGAAATGGAAAGTGTAATTATTGCTATATTTTGTTAGCAGGCGTTTGGACGGCGCGGCTTGTTTTCTGGTCGCATACGCCCCAGCTCCACGGCTGCTCCTGCGTCAGAGGCCGTAAGCAGCGCTCCCAGTGAAGCAGCGGCCCCGAGGTTAATATGAATATGAAAAAATTATAGCAAAATATATTATACACACAGGGCTTGTGATAAAGAAAATGATTACAAAACAAATAGCTCAGCACTACACAATCACTATGACACAACAAATATCAAGCATAACCAATCTTGTTCGTACCGAATTCAAATACATTTAATAACACATATGTTTAAAATATATAATAATGTATTAAATTCTCAGAGCACGTCTTCGCCCCGGATTAAGGAGACTTCCATCATCTACCTCTGCCGCGCCGTCTTCTGGTGAAGTCACCGACGCGCCAGCGTCTGTTGCTAGTCAAAGTGCAGCATCCGGAGAAGTCGTAGAAACTACGCCAATTCCCTCTAGAAGTATTGGGTAATTATGATAATATAAAATATCATTCATAAAGATTTAGTAATTATTAACAAAATTTCTATCTAGTGTCCGCCCCTAACCTATAGTGACCTATAGTCCTTGGACTGCAAAGCAACTATTATTTACCATCTATTCACTATTGTCATTAAGACTTGCAGTAGGCAAAAAGAACTCAGTGCCAAGACACTCCGTTCTCACAATTACATAAATTTGAAATATTTCGTGTAGAGTTGCAACGTTACGCCCCGTGTTGTTTTACGTACGTATTGTTTAAATTGTTTAATTTAAATATAATTATTTCTCTGAATGCAGATTAAAATCACAGCTATTGCAATTACAGTCTAACGTTGTCCCAATGTCCACGATGACCTCAATTTTCAATGACTTACTCTTATTGTTGCATACTGAATATATTTTTTTAACATATCATTTCATTATCAGATCGATCATTCCAGAACTTTAATTATTATGTCTATATAAAGTACGTATCACGCTTAACCACATACTTTTGTAAAGCGATATTTCAATATTTCTTATAGTTTAGTCGGACTACTAATATAAGGTTCTACAACAGGTTTACCAGTGTTCAAAATCAAACATAGCTTAGATCTTGCCCAAATCTAATAGCTATTCAAAAATAACAGATTCGCGTGTACGAAAACGTAAACGGATAAACAGACTAATATTTCAATATTTATTTTTAATTTTTTTTGATTTTCATTACTTAATTTTTTTTTTTTTCGTAAAATATTCAATGTACAAATTAACTTTTTTACTGTTTTATTTATTTATACATTAAATTATGTACTTAATATAAAACTTTTTTGTATACTAGACGTAAACCAGGGGGTGTCAGACCAGTTTCACTGCGACCCGGACCTAGACTCAATATAAGACCAAGTCCTCGTCTGAGACCCGGATTGGCGAGCGTAGCACCTACAGAAGCTGCCTCGGAAGCACCCGCTGAAACATCAGCTCCCGAAGTTCCTGCAACAGAGGCAGAAAATGAGGCATGTTCTCATTTTTTTTAAATGTATCTTCAAATACAAATATAAAAGGATCATTGCAAATATTTTCTAAAGCACTAAGTTGGGAAGCATCTAAATAATCGTTTCTATTCTTGTACCACACGGTTAAGGACTCGAAGCGAATTATATTTCTTATAAATTAAATAACTATACATATTATTATTGAGGCCAGTTGTGGTGCAGGAGCACAAGTGTGTGACTGTAAACACGACTGGTTGTGGATTCGATCCCCACTCAAGGAAATGAAAGATTAATTCATATTTTAATTTCTTCGCTCTGGTGTCGAGGCTAAGCGTAGCATGGACTTCCGCCACACAACACGCAATACCTCTAGAATTCGGTGGAAAATGGGTGTGTCTTAACACTAGGTTGTCCCTGTCTATCCTGCTGGGTGCGGGATACAGCGTGAAGCTGATGAAAAAAATAACTATATTAGTTCCTAAAACATTTAATAATATAAAATCAATAAACATATTTTCAATATGTACGTATACATATAATACGACTTTGCTGCCGATTCTTGAAAGTAAATCAAGGTTACCTACTTTTAAAGTCATTATTATGTAAAATAAAATGACACGATCAACTAGTATCAAAGAATGTTGAAATATTCTCGTTGCATATTTTAAAGTTAATTTAAAAAAAAAAAACTACAGAATCTTGTTACTTTGCATACATTTCCTTTTTTATTAATATGAATAATAATAATATACAATAAATTATTTACATGTCAGGAAATGTAACTATTTATTTTAAATATTTTTTAGGATATAATCCTATGTGCGTCTGTAAACGTAACTGTTCGTGGGTTCGATTTCCACTCGAGGATGAAATTTTTAATATTTTCATTTTAACGAAGCAAAGCGCGGCGTTGAGTTCGGTCACTCAATACGCAATGTCTCCAATATTCGGCGGAAAATGCATGAAGTGTGCCAACACTCCTCAGGTTCCGCCTGCCTACCTTGCCATGTGCGAGATACAGCGTTATATTATTGTAACTTTAAAGCAACAGCAAAGATAATATCATACCCTACTATTACACTATTATTCTTATAGAGCTCCTCCCCCACGCCTGCACCTGAACAACCTCGTGGTGTGTTAAAGCTACGTAATAGGCTTCAGGTGTCTCCGTCGCCAAAGCCACGCGTAGCCGTCACACCGCCATCCCGTCGCCCTAACCCATTGTTGAAGAAAAGGTTGCCGGCTACTGAGGTATTATTATATTTTGTTACATGTTGTATATCATATAATTTCCCATGTTATTTTTATCGTTTCGATAAATTTTGTTTTACTATTTCAAATTAATGATATTGCTAGTTTAAAATATTTTATTATAGAAAATGCATCATTATATTTTAATAAAAAAAAATCTACTAGGCCACAACGGAGCCACCAAAGAAGCCGACAGAATCAGTAGAAGAAGACGCTAGCGCAGAGAAGAGCGAGGCCGAGGCGGAAACAGAGGCCCAGCCCGCGGAGACTACCGCCGCGCCGCCCCTGCGCGGCCTCGACGCGCTTATCGCACGGAGGCGCGCCGCCGGCGTCGGCGCCCGCCCTGGACGCCCCGCGCGAGGTGCCAACCTCCCCAAATAAACTCGTCTCCAGTAACAGTTATTCTATGACAGCGAGGCCGGGGAACATATTTACTTTTTTTAAGTAACACCTACGAAATACAATTTGAATTTGCCAATTCAAATTATTTGTGCGTGTATAATTTTATTACGCGTCGTTTGTTGTCCCTCGGTGAAACGTTCGCCAGTCATTTAGTCAAATTACTCTCCAAACTGCCTAGAAATTACTCTTATTTCTCATTTTTATCAGTAATAGTTGTATCCTTATATATAATTAGGCTAAAAGTTCATAATTTTTAAATCTTATCAATACTTAACCATCTTAATTAAGAGCTTTCTTTCTGCAACCATAAAATATTTACGTTGTGTACATATTAGTAGTAAATTTTACTAATAGGTTTGTTCAGGGTTCGATTTTCATAGACAACTCACAAATCCTTGTGAATTTCTGTCTTCTTGCAAGCCAAATTAGCAACTGGAATCCATACGTGATGGACATATCCTAAGCGCCAAAGTAGATATCCATAAGAATAGGGATTTTGTTAAGTCTTGATTTTCCCACATTTAAAAATCATCATTGTCATTATTGCACGCGAATATTGTTGCCAATTCGGAATCACCTTCGACTGACATTTTGACATAATTACATTTATTACAAGAGACAAATGTGTGAAACGTCCAACACAATTACAATCATAACATTATTATTTATAAGAAATTTCGAGAAATCCTTTTAAAATTGATTATTTATGACATTGTGTAAAAAACAAAAAAAGAAAATATAATTAAATTGTACCATAATATGTATATTTTTGTAACCTTTTCGTAAGTAGACAAGAAATATCTACGACGAATATAATATTTATATATTGTAATTCGATTCGTTTATAGTTAACTAATGTTAACTATATAATATACTCATTCGTTTTATTTATTATATTAAGTGGTCAACATGTTATAGGGCTTAAGTAAGAAAGTTAATGAATCGCTCTGTCGACATTCATCAATTTAACTAGAAACGTCTGCTGAAGCACTGATAGTTAGTGCCATCGTGATATGTTTTGTATCTTTTGTAAGTGTGATAATAAACTAAATAATAAGATAACGCTTGAGTTCCTTTTATTTTCCACTTCCCGGTGTATTAGTTAGTCGATTATTAAAGTCCAAAGAAAATAATAAATCTAACTATAAAAAAAAGTTAGTAAATAAGAATTAAAACTTATTCTACATCTTAAGGACAAGAAGAACGTAATGGAGTTTTCGAGTTTAGAAGCGACTATTTTAAAGGTATTGTGTAATTGGTTGCGGAGCTCAACGAGGCGTAGTGTGCAACTGTGCATCGTTTAACTTGATGATAACACTTTTTCTGGTACGGATCGTCGCGTGTAAATATTTAGCAACTGTACGCAACTAGCGTCAGTAGATGCTATATTGTGTAACATTTATAAAATATGAGTTCTTAAATAACTCTTTATTAATTTATTATTTTTTGAAAAGTCTATACTTTAGCGCCTAAATAGTTATCAGATCAAGACAAAAAAAATTCTTATGCTAACTGCAGACTATATAATATGATTTAACAAATATATGAACAAGAACAGCAGGAACTTAATTTTCTAGACACGCCATTTTTTTATATCATCTTGTTATTTAAATATAGTCGGACCGTCAAGGAATTTAAATAAAAGGATCACTTCATGTATGTACAGTTGCTTAAAATCTTATCATATGAGATATACCTACTAAAGAAAATGATTAGGAAAGTCGCGACGCAGGGGCATAAAGTTTGACTGTAAACGAGACAGATTGTGGGTTCGATTCGTACTCGAGGAAATTAAATATTTACCCAAATGTATATTTCCATTTCTTCGGTTTGGTTTCGAGGCTAAGCGCGACGTTGAGTTCCGCCACTCAGCACGCAATGCCTCCAGAATTCGGCGGAAGGGGGGAACGGAGTGTCTTAACACTAGGTTCCCTCTGCCTATTCTGCTGTGAGCAAAATACAGAATAGTACTTAGGGTCAATTTATTGATTATAGATAGATGGATAACCATAGATACTAAATAATTAATCGTAATACAAGTTTTTCGGGCTTAATTTGATTTCAATTCCATAAAATGTCGTATGAGTTTTTTTCTAATTATTTTAAACCTTTTTTATAGTCAGTAGATATGGGCGCACGATATATGCAGATTTTTCCGCGTAAATCTTTCAGTGAAAGTCCCATATAAAATAATTCAGCTGTTCCCAAGATTAGCACGGAAAGATAGACAAGCAAACTGACAAAAATAAAAAAAAAGCTTTGGTTGCGTTTTAGTGTCAGGTAAATAATAAAAAATACAGTTATTTTGAAATCACAGAGAGGCACTTCTTTTTTATGAATATGTACAGATAGATAATGGAGTATGTATATGAAAACATGGATCTTTTATGTATTATGTACTGTGTAAGCCAATTTTGTGAATATATCTTATAATAATCCTGTTTTATTTGACCTCTCGAAGAAAGGTTAGCTGCCTAACTTTAAAAAGATTTCGGATGATACTTGCCTGATGCGGAGAAATACTGCTTATACTGATTATTTTCATATAAAAACTTGATTTATTAAAATTGTTATTAACTAAATAACTACGCAATCATTTAATTTTTATTTTTTAATTTCCATATTGTTACATACAGTATATCTTTTCAATGTGTCTTATCAAGTATCATTTATTTGTCCTTGTTATTGTAAAGTAGGTAATACCGCTAGAGGAACAAACAAAAAATACTGTATTTTTTGTAAATAACTTAAAATTATTGAATAACGTAAATAATCACTATGGATATACATAATATTTTTACTGTGTAATCTTATAGTCACAGGAGGAGCGTGAGTCGGGCTCGCCCACCGAGGGCTCCGTATCTACCAAAATTTGAGGTCTCGAGCTTTTTCTGAAATTAAGCTTAGCTTAGCCAGAGCCCTTTCATTTGATATCACATTTGAACTAGCTTCTTTAAAGGCTTTAAATTTTTTTAGAGCCCCCTTTTAAGCCTATTATTTTTTTAATTTAACCACAAATGTAATTCTCTGTTTTTTCCTAAATTAGAACTACCTGAAGATAGCATCTTCAAATCTGCCAAATTTCATAATTCTATGTCAACCGGAAGTACCCTATTAATTTTGTTTCCCTTTATAGGGTTAAAATACGCGTTTTGTTGCAATATAAATGGTCTTTTGTTTTGCAAATGTAGAAATAGTATTTTTTAGGGAATTATGGGGCCGTAGATCTGAGTATATGGATTGAATTTTAACTCGATCTCCAAGCGTTCCTGAGATAAAGGCTCTTGACAGACAGACAGACAGACGGACGAATTTTGAGTATAGTTGTCTCTGCGGCGACGCTGCGATCATTTTCGCTGGCACAGACAACAGACAAAATCTATGCGGCTCTGCTGACATTTACATGGCACTCTCTGTCTGTTCTGTCAGAAGAGTCTTTGTGTAGTCCTCAAAAAATGAGTGATTATCCGGGTTTTACCCTATGCCCAAACATCCTTTTCAAATACTTTTCATTGAAAGTGCTCAACATATTGAACAACTTTTGCTACGGCGATATCTTATATAGTTTAGCTCTACTATTATACTTTTTCATATCATACCACACATATTATCCAGATCTTTAATTTTTATAAATCAATGGAAAATGCCACGTTGAAGATCTTCCGCTAAGCAAGCTAAGTAGTCTTTAAAGATTTCTAATAGTTTAGCTGAACTGTTATGGTATTCAACAAATGCTTCAAATCTTCAATTTTTTTTTATTTCTCAGGTGAAAATGCTCAGCACGCTCAATAAAAAAATTGTTAAGGCGGAAATTTATTATTTTTTTTACTTTAGTTGGACTGGTTTTGTGTGTTATATTATTTTTCCATAAGATGTTCCAGATTTTCAACTTTAAATGTGAAATATGAAAAATGCTCACCACGCTCAACAACTGGTGTTAAGGTGGCAATTTTATCATGTCTTAACATTTAGCTGAGCGTTTATGGTTTTACATTAGGTATACCACTCTTCAACATCAAATAAAGATTCTAGATGGTAATATCTTGCCCAGGCCTAGTAAGTAAACAACAAAAAGTTTCATTCAAATTCGTCCAGTAGTTTAGAAAACGTATGAGTATAAACAGACAGAAAGATAAAAAAAAAATCATAGGTTCTTATTTTTATGAAAACAAATAATAATTTGTTTCCACAAATATATCAAACATACAAACACATTTTTTTACTGTTTTATTATAGTGTATATAAAGAAGGTAATAAATAATGTTTTACTACATTATAAATTAGCTTAAAAAATAATTCTCTGAGTAAATGATTTCCATATCCTTTGATAATGTTAAAGAAATTATTTATAAAACATATTAGAATTATAAAAATTATATAATGTCATTATAATGTAAATGTAAAAGCTAACATGACTAAGTAACTAAATAAAACAAAAAGTAATAAAATTCTTTACTTATTTTAATCCATACAATATAGATTTTGGGGCTTGCCAGTAAGTAGTCTATTGACTTTTGAGTTCATTTGTTTGGATCTAACATAATAAACATTGCAGGTCTTTCTAAAATAAAGAATAGAAAATTATAAAAACTTAGTGAAGTTAATAAAATTAAGAATTTAGTATCAGACAATGAAAAATAAACACCGAAATAAAACAAAGAGAAAGACTTAAACAATAAACTTGAATGTAATTGTTAACTACTAAGAAAAATTGACAAATATCAAAAGAATGATAAACAAGAATTACTGACCAAATATTATCAATTTAACATGACGCAACTTATCGCTGTTTATCTACAAGTTTACACGGACCAACATTTTATTGCACACTTTACTAAGATAATTCACGTCGCCTGACAACGCCGTCCGCCGGGTTATATGTACATCCGAATCGTCCCATTACATCGGCAGACCTGTATAGTCACTATCAAGTAGCCACTAGCCAGTCGTTAGCGTACCACGCCACGTTATACACATTTTCTACGCTCCTTATTATATAACTTTGTAAGTACAAATAGCAATTTTATCTCTGGCGAACCAACATATTCTTTATTTCAAGTTCATTTGGTCATCTAGGGGGTGATTCAATTTTATATTACAATACGAATTTATCTAAATACATGCTTAGCACAAAATGAATAATGTTCTTTAATAAATTACGCTCGTATCAGATAATGTTTTCCTGCTACTTGTGTGTAAATTTTAATAGATCGTCCGTTTTTTCGAATAATCTTTTAAGTTTATGTTATCTTTAAGCTTATATAATAAGTAATAATTCAACAAACTCTGTTCAATATTTATACAAATCTAGTTTATAAATGAGTTGTAATTAAAGCAAATAACTCATATCTGGTCGTTTCGTTTGAGCTCGTAAAAATCCGGTTTGGTGATAAGCTAAGACTATTGATGTAATAAAAATATATATTTATTATTATTTTTCAAGTTTTAATTTATTTTATATATTATAGATCTAACGAGATGAGTCTAGGCATCAAATCAGTCCTAGTGGTAGATGGGGTCGGTGCAAACTGTGCCGAGATACTTAAATCTCACAACATTAACGTAACGACAAAGGCAAAGATCAGCAAAGAGGAACTTTTAAAAGAAATCCCTGTAAGTATTTCGTATTAGATTTCTAAGACGTAGATAGTATTAAATGTTCATAATAAGCTTCATGTTGTATCCCGTTTATGTTATGGCACTCCGTTCCCCAATTTCGGGAACCTGTCAGTTCCTGCTTTAGGGAAAATCAAACCTACAACCTGCTGCTTTTACGCTTATGCCATTTGAATTAATTAAGCATTTTATTTAACAGAACCATGAAGCTTTAGTGGTACGGTCGGCGTCACAAGTGACTAAAGAGATATTGGAAGCTGGATCTAAACTCAAAGTGGTAGGTCGAGCTGGAGCAGGTGTGGATAACATCGACGTAGCTGCTGCTGGACAAAAGGGCATCGGAGTTATCAAGTATTTAGTAGTTTTTATTCATATGACAAAATATTTACCACATTATTCACAAAGCAATTATGATGAATGAATTGTTATTTTCCTTAATAATATAGTAAGATATTGGCAAAATGTAGATGAGTAATCATCTTAATAATTTTCGTAATTCTGTTATCTTCTAAAGCGCACTTAACCTTGCGTCATACAACTACTAACAATTTTATCAAGACGTTGGTTCTATCGACGTAATTCTTGGGCCGACTGTTTATTATTTTGAGGGTGTGTAATATTATGTATGGACAATTTTATAAAATGAAAATATTTTACATGATGAATACAAAATCTAAGTGTTTGTACTATTTTGATATATTTGTATAGTGTGTATTTAAAGAGGTGTTACTACTTACTAAGAATAAATAAAAACTCAATCTAGTATATACATACGGTAGACCTTTTTTTATAATATACGGTTGTTTTTATTTATTTAACGAATTCCTTTATAACTTTTTTAATTTAAAGACATTTCCATTTCTTCGCTCTGGTGTCGAGGCAAACCACGGGGTTAAGTTTCGTCGAGCGTCCCAATCAACGCGGAATGACTCTAGAATTCGACCGAAAGTGGGGCTGAAAAACAATATTTGTATATTACAATAATCTTAGAGATTTGCTGATGCCTGCGACTTATGACTTAAAATTATTTGTGTTCGTTTAATCTATTTCTTGAGTATTATCTCTAAATATGTATAATATTTTAACTTTACTACGAGATTAATGGTCAAATATTGAATAGTGTGTATTTTGATAAGAAAATATAAGAACTAACACTTGTTACACATATGATAAGATCTAAATTATTTTTTCAATTAAATTGCAATCTAGAATTTTTAGTCTAGAAATTCGAAATCAGGCTGAAAGAACACGTTTTTGTTGCTTACATGGGTTTTGCCTAAAGCTTATTAGCTTTAAAATAATTTTAAAGATGATTAAGAAAAATATTTTTTACACTTTAGTGCACCAGGTGCCAACGCTCTCAGCGCATGTGAATTGACTTGCGGATTGACCCTGGTTTTGTCCCGTCACATCGTCCCTGCTGCCACTGCTCTGAAAGCTGGTCGTTGGGAGCGCACACAGCATACAGGAACCGAGGTTAATGGGAAAACCCTGGCTATCCTGGGACTCGGCAGGGTCGGACGCGAAGTAGCAGTACGCATGAACGCGTTTGGCATGAAGGTAACTGATTTTACTGCCCAACTAGCACCTTACATTTAATATATGCTATATAACATTCTCATTTATTTAATTTATGTCCCTCTCGTTATAGTCGAACAGAGTAAAATAATTTTTTAATAATATATGGTAATGATCACCAACTACTCCGCCATATAATGAAAATCATTAATTACTAAATTGTGTATTTTTTGCGTTACGTCTAATTCTGATTATACTGAATAATAAAAACAATTATATTTAATTTGTATATTCAAAGTATATTTGGGTGGATATTATACAGAATTTTATTAATTATTAATTAAGCTACGTGATACGTTTATAACATTTAGTTTCATATAGATACCAATTAATTACACATGGTAACTCTGGGTTCGATCCCCACTCGCGTTAACAAAAGGCAACGCTAGGCTAAAATGCTAAAATGGCCTAACAAATGCCTCTGCCTTCTTTTGCCCCTGGCAAGAAGATGATGATGCGTAGAATTAACAAACATAATTTTTAATATAAAATTTTAATTTCACGTAAATAAAATTTTTGTGAATGGATTTTCTTGTATCGTATAATTGTAAAATTGTACATCTGCCTGTAGCGAACTTTTGAAATTTCTGAGTACTGATGCCGCAATTTGAACTTATACATAAATAATACAAACTATTGCGAATTTATTTATGATGTTTTTTTAATTGTAAATAAGATGCTATTAATATTAATAAATATTTTTTTATATATATTTTTAGATCATTGGGTTTGATCCTTTTGTAACGGCAGAGCAGTGCTCCCAATTTCACGCCACAAAGATGGAGCTGGACGAGATCTGGCCCCTTGCCGATTATATCACACTCCATACACCACTTATCGAATCCACTAGAAGTAAGTTTTATAGATACGTATTAAAATTATCATACAATATTTACATAGAACATAATTATCATGGATTTTTTAAAAATATAAATACATTATAAGTCCGAATATAAAACTCATATATCTAATATTAAAATGGTGATGTGATGTGAAAAGCGTTATAAATATCTTAAAATTTCGACAACCTCGAGATAAAATGATAATGCAAAATTTTTCTGCATCATAGAAAAAGTATTTTTTTTAGAAAAGACAAATGCTCAGAGAGAAAAAATATCAAGTTATATAAAAAGGTGCGTTAAGACTAAGATATTATGAAGAATAGTAATGAACAAACTAACTTTAGACTTCCTGTGCTAGAAACGAAAAAATCACACTAAAGAAATGATAAAATTTTCAAAGATTTGATGATGAAGACTTATGATTTGTAAACTCATTAAAGAATTGTTTTCTTTAATTATTTTTTAAAATAAATTAAAAAAAAAATAATAATAATTAATTCATTATTATATATTTGAAAGTTTCATAGTAATCATTAGTCTTAATAATCAAGTCTTACCTTTTTATGCTAGCAGATACTGTTGACACGATGATATATTTCTATAAATTTTTATTTCTCGTTACAATTTTACTGTAGCAAATTATTTTGTTTATATATTATCTTATCGAAAGAGGATAAAGTTTTTATAATTTTTTTATCTTTTCCTCGTTGAAAAAGACAAACCTTATCTTTAAATATTAATTGCGTAATTTTCCTAGACCTATAAAATATTTTAACTATTTTACGATCTTTTGTATATTGTCCAACAATACGTCAATTTTTCCATTTCAATTTTTCCAGCCATTTAATTTTGCATTGTTGCTAATTATGACATTTTATCCAATTGGAATTAGAGTTTGTATCGTATATAAAAAAGTTAATTTATAACTAACCTATTTTATCTTAAAATCGATTATTATTTCTCTTAATAAAAATACTTTTTTTTGTTCTATTCATAGACTTTATCAACGCCAATGTCCTACAGCGATGCAAGAAAGGCGTGAAAATCATAAATGTAGGTCGCGGCGGTCTTATTAATGAACAAGATTTCCTCGAAGCACTTAAATCGGGACAGGTAAAAACTTGAACAAATTATGAAGCAATTGACAATAAAAAGTAATGTTAATGCTAATGTTGAGGCCAGTCGCGGCGCAGGGGCACAAATGTGCGACTGTAAACGCGACGGGCTGTGGGTTCCTACTTGAGGAAATTAAATATTTAATATTTTCATTTCCTCATTTTGGTAACGAGGCTAAGTGCGGCGTTGAGTTCCAACACTCAACACGCAATTTCTCTAGAATTCGGCAAAAAGTGTGGAACGGAAATGTTTTAATGGGAATAGAGTGTCTACCCACTAGGTTCTCTCTACAGAGTAATAGCAGAGTAGCTATGTGCGGTACAAAAATGTAAATTTTACATATAAAAATGTTCATTAATGGATATTAAAATTCGTTTTTTAGGTTGGAGGCGCAGCTCTAGATGTGTTTGAACAGGAACCACCAACAGATCCCCTTACCCTAGAGATTATTCAACATCCTGCAGTTATTGCCTCACCGCATCTTGGTAAATATTTTTCCATATAGCTTATAAAACATTTGAACCAGCTACGGTTTCAAATCCCGTTATTTTCAAATTCTTAAACGATTTCCAAAAAAAAATTTTTTTCCATTGCATGGAGAAATACTTAAATACTTAAATGTTTAAAATAAATATATTGTAGTACAATAAAGAATCTTATATATTTTATTATTTTCCAAATTCTTGGCTTTCTGTTTTGGAGACAAAAAAATTAAGAGGATAAATAAATACGAATTTATCTTACATGCATATTTCTGAACTTTATTAACCGTCTGATTTTTTTATTAAAATCACAGGTGCATCAACAAAGGAAGCTCAAGTCCGAGTTGGCCAAGAGATAGCAGAACAATTGGTAAATCTCAACAAGCCAGGCACTTATCCCGAAGCATTTCTTGCTGAAGTAACCAAAGTTCTTCGAAAGTAAATCTTGCATTGTTTTATATACTCTCTATTTGTACGCCTCTAATGCCCCTCGCGAATATTACTTATTATAAATAAAAATATTTATATACTGTAGTTTTTTATTGTATTAATTCTTCTCTTCGAAATAATTCATATCCTGCCTACAAAATAAATGATAATTTTCGAAGATTATATTGTAGACCTGTTTTTAATCTTGTCCATTAATGATTAGAGCATTCCAATCTTGCTTCGCTTAAATCTCTTGTCGTAACAACTAGTAAAAAACAAATTGTTTTCAACGACTTTACGGTGTTTTTATCCATTGCTGTGCTATATTTTAAAAGTTAAAAGTTTAAAAGATATTTATTAGATATATCTTCTGACAGATTTACTGTTTTATCACGTACTTTTGATACACCAGTACATCACCAATCCACATTTAGGGTATTTATAAATATGATAAAATAATATGGTGTTGAGGCAAAAGAGGCGGCGTTGAGTTCCGTTCATTTCAGTTCTTTTTTTTTATGGAAAAGACACGGCAAACGAGCGTTCGGGTCACCAGATGGTAAGTGGTTACCGCCGCCCACGGCCCCGTGCAACCCCAGAGGAGCTACAGGTGCGTTGCCGG